>VXBW01006841.1:0-95540 GCA_013400375.1 Thinocorus orbignyianus
TCTATGATTCTAATTTAGGCGGCTAATTTAGGTGGATGGGGGTGCTCCTCCGTGCCAGCCTGATGGGGAGGCCGCTTGCCAGAGAGCTTCGGTCCCAGTGGGATGCTGGCTGTGAGGACCTCAGACCCAGGGCAGGACTCTGCGCCTCTCTGCTTCTCCACCTTTTGCACTGCTGTGAACTCGGCAGCCACACGATGGTTCCCCTCTCCATCTGCAAAAGGATGAAAACATCTGAGAGGAGCAGGTTTGTCTGGAAGACCCCAGCCACTGGGGAGGAAATGGTCCTGCCTGTTCTCTCCTGACAAACAATCCTCTGGGTGCTTCTGACTTGACTGGAGGGAGACCACAGAACAGAATCCCTTCCAAAATGAAAACGTGGGGGATGTAATCAGAAACTGGTGTAGTCACTGCTTTCTTGCAAAACTTTATCATCTGCTGAAATACTCTTCTGCCAAAGAGATCAAAGTTGATAAAGCAGGAAGTTTTCAATTTGGCAAGGGCAACTTTGCTGAAACCATGTATAACCTGATACTCCAGACCTGCTCTGTGGACAGTACATGTATCCCGTACAACATCCAGATGTACACATTTTGTGGATGTTGGTGTAAGGCAAGTGAACCAGAACCCAGGCAGAACTCCCAACATACCTTTCCACAAGGTTTAGTCCCACCACATGCTCCCAGAGCTTTCTTTATATGGAGTCATGCTAATCCCATCTCTTTCAGGAGGCCATGGGCTTCCAGAAATCAAGCTGAAGTAGCAATCCCCAAAGGAAAGGGTCTATTTTTACAGTGGTGATGTGGAGATGGAGATGCTGCTTTTTCTGGCAAAACTGGAGAAATTCCTCTCGCCTGCATTGTCCACCTGCGCACGACAATAATAGCTGATGACTCAGGACGACGGGCTTTGTGACACTTCCATCTCTCTCACAGTTGAGTCACCAGCCGGGATGGGCTGGGCCCAGCTGGGAAAGCAATGTGCAGGATGTATCTCAAGTCCACAGCCAAAGCAGACAGGTCCTTTTCATATGTCTGCCTGTGGGACCGTAGGCAAATAAAGATGGTTGATGCCAGACCAGCCGCAGGGCCTCAGAAGGGCTGTGTTTCCTCCTTCATATGGCTGTGGGGAAGTACAGTATCATCTTCTGGCTCCTTGGGGAGAAGGAGAACTGGAAAGTGTAAACCAAGGAACAAGGCGCAGCTGCAGCAACCTCCTCCAGCCCTGTTCTGTGCCCTGTGGAGGGCAGTGGCACGACACCTGCTGCATGGGCAGTGGATGGATGCACTCAGGAGCACATTTACTAGTGCAAGGAAGGGTGATCGTGTTTGCTAACACCTTGGTCATACGCTGAATCCATGGATACGGTGCATTTCTTTATCGTGATGCGTTTGGAGTTCTGTTACTTGTTTTTAACTTCAAAATCTTATGAGGGTATTTTCTGCAGTTCTCTCATATGTTTTCTCTTTGCTCTTATATTGTGTAACTTCACTCTGACTTCGATTTTTCAACTAGAAATTTTACAGTGGACAAAATGCATTTCAGCATCATGTTATGCAAGAGTAACAATCCATTCAAACATTCCCTCCATGAAGGAAAACAGAAATTCTTCTAAGCAAGCAGAATCTGAGAGCTCAAGTCTGCTTTTCCTTAGCCTGCCATCAGTCATAAATGCCACCAAAGAGTTTCATCTGCGTGGAGTTAGAGGTAGAGAACAAGTCATGGATTTTCACATGTGTAAATGTGCACTTTTCAAAGTATTGATCCTTCAGAATATGTCCTCAGATAACCCAGGCTGTAGGATAAGGCTCGCAAAGTCAGTGGTGGGCGCAACAAAGAGCTGGGAGAGGGAGAGCTGTGGGATGAAACCCTGTGGTGCTGTAACCCCATGGCAAGATGAGTGTCTAGGGGTAGTTGCACACTGGAGCAACGCCAGTGGTGCCACCATATGATGCAGACCTGCCAGTGGTAGTGGTGGGCTGGCTTAGCCGGTGGTAGTGGACTAGCTGGAGCAATAGGAACATGGGCTTTTCCAGATTTTGAGCCAGCTTTTGCAGCCCACACAGAGCTCCATGCTGTTGCAGTTTGCTTGCTCTGGATAGCCACGCTCTTACAATTAATCTGGGCAGAGCCGTTGCCCTCACAGCTGCATCCTCATTGCAGCCATACCTATAAGCAGCCTCATGCCAGCTAAAGCAGCCCCCAGCCCATACTATAATATTATAGTAAAGCTCCTCTGACTCTTCTCTCAGTTCTCACACTGAGGGACTCAGGGTTCAGATTCTGGGACTGCTGTCTTGCTCGTTCAGCCTCTTGGAAAGGGCATCATTAAAGCCCAGCAACAGGAAGAGATGTGGCAGCTGGGCCAGCGTTGGGTCCCCTCTGCCTCACTCTACAGAGTAAAAACCATCTCAGTTTTTTAGATACAGGAAATGATGGGGAACTCTTATGCTTCCTCAAGCAAATACGTGATTTTTCTGCCTTTTTTGTCCTTTGTTTATGTGATTACTCTTTTAAACAAATGGTTTCTATTCTGGTTTAATTTGCATTTTAGGCTGCATTTTGGGATTGTTTTTTATTTTATTTGGATCTGACACAAACCTCTGATTCCAAGTGCCCCTGAGGTTAACAACATGAGACAGATCTCATTTTATCTGAATGGATTAGGCTGAACTGAAATGTAAACTTTGGACAGGCCAGTTTACTTCCCAGATGTTTCTGTCCGTGGTTTTTCAGATGGTCCCACTTCCCAAAAGCAACTGGGGGATGGTCTCAGTGTGGCAATGTGGCCAGGAATTTTGATGTAATCCCCTGCACATGAAAAGGCAGGCAGCATTTTTTCTCAACCGTAACCCAGTCTCTGTGCAGTATCTATCCTAATTGCTGTAACTAGTGTACTACAAGCAAGGATCAACTTCTTACTTATACGATTAATGTGCTTATATTTCTTCTCATGACTGTGGCAGAAGGTGCTGGCTGCCTGCACTACAACATTTCGCAGCTCCATACTGCCAAAGAGTTTATCAGGATAATCCAAGGAAAAAGCTTCATTTTCTCAGTTTCTCCCAGAATTTTCTTTGAAATAAAAAGGGACATATTTTGCATTGTCCTTCTGGCAGGGTTGGGCCTCAGCAATGTGGGCCCCCAAGTAACAGTTAGAGGTAAGCTTTCAGAATGTATTTTCTAAAGCAAATTTCTTGTCTTTTTCCCCTTGCTCTGGTCCCAGATGTAGGCAGTCTTGCAGATGTTTGTGTCCAGGGCCAGCTCAGCCCTCCAATTCTCTTTAGAATCATAGAACCATAGAATGGTCAGAGTTGGAAGGGACTTTAAAGATCATCGAGTTCCAACCCCCCTGCCATGGGCAGGGACAACTCTCACCAGAGCAGGTTGCTCAAAGCCCCATCCAACCTGGCCTTCAACACTTCCAGGGATGGAGCATCCACAGCTTCTCTGGGCAACCTGTTCCAGTGCCTCAACACCCTCATGGGAAAGAATTTCTTCCTAATATCTAATCTAAATCTCCCCTCTTCCAATTTAAAACCGTTACCCCTTGTCCTATTACTACACTTCTTGACAAAGAGTCCCTCCTTTCTAGGAGCAAATTACAGCCCAGGTCTCTGGGAGGGGAGAGAGATGGTCCAGCTGCCCCACAATTCTGAACAGAAGATAGATTTAGGGAGAGAAGTTTTCCTTCCCCATTAGTACAGACAGAATAAAAGATACACTTTACATCAAAAGCTGAAAGCACTTTTTTGGTGACCTGTTTTACTGAAACCATCTCTGGCTGACAGAGGAGACCACGTGTCAGGACTCTTGAGAGCTTCTCCCAGCTCCATCACCAACCTGTGATGGGAATCTGGGCTGGTCTTAAGGTCTTTTTGGTCTGCGTCTCCCCAGATAAGGAGAAAGGGAGGCATTACTTCCCTTCTCCCCACTGCTGTCTCTCCTGTTTATTCACAGAGCAGAGAGACCAAGGGCTTTGTGTGTAGGATAGCAGGGCCAGCAGGGTGTGTGGTACCTCTGTAACACAATATTTTTATTGGAGGAATCACAGAAGTCATTGCAAAACTGGGTTTCCTTTCCCAGTTCACTGAGCTAAGGAAATGGTTCTGTTACAGTGTAAGGAGCATTCTCCAGACCCTAGGGATACTCTTCCTTCCTACCCCGTTTCCTGTCCCACCTAGCGCCACCGAGGCCACCAAGGTGCTGGTACAGGCTCTCCACAGTATATTGCACTTTCTTTCTGCTAGCTCTTTAGGGAAATACTCCTGGCTGGGGGCTAGGAGGTGGAGGGGAGAGTGGATGGCAAATTTACATCTTTTATCAACAGGGCAACTGAGAAACAATAGGAATTGCGAGTGACTTGTCCAGGTCTAGAAGGCTGCCACCTGCATGCCCGAGAACTGTGTCATGGTGGCCAGAATGACTGTGCTTGCAAGATGTACCCCCAAACCACTGTCCTTCCATGGCTTGGGAGCCTGGAAGCCACAAGGTCTCAGAGAGCAGGATCCTGGGATTGGCTCTTATGGAGGAACTGGAAGGATCTCCGTAAGTCCCACTGTCCTCTTGCAAGACGAGGACAAGCTGCCTTGCCTGTGACAGCAAATTGGTCACCTTGTTTCAGAAACCGCATTTTCAGCCCAGTTCTGTGACCCGTCCCCAGCAAAGGAGCTGCAAATGAACAACATACGGATGGGGGCTGGCCAGGATAAAAAGGCCAGGTTCGTTTTCAAGACCTGTCTATTTTGTACTACTCAGATGAGGCCAAGCAGCTGTAAAACATTGGCACTGCTTTTGCAGCCACTTTGCATTGCAGGTGAGTCAGAGCATAAGGCTTTGACTGCAAAAGCAAAAGCCCTGGCATCAGGTGTATTTTCCTGCCTAAGCCTTGATTTCTCCAACTAAATAAAACACATCTTTACCTCAGATTTAGATTTTCTTATCTCAGTGCCTGGCTTCAGTTTACCCATGCCATTCAGTGTCCTTATTGCTCTTGGATCCAAAGGCAGGGGAGTAGAATTATCTGAAGAGGAGCTGCTTTGATGTTTCCAGCCTGACCAGAAATAGGAAGTACCAAACATCTTGCAAAGAGCTTGTTATATTTCCAACCTATTTTCAAACCAGTTCAGAGAATCTGCCCTGGGCATTTTGAACAATCAGCAAGCTAACTCGGTGCCAAGCTGCAGCTTGGCAGGTCTCCGGGAAGCACTGGGCAGGAGTCTAGACAGGATCAGAAAGACTCAGGTGTCACCAGCAGAAGCAAAGGTCACAAAACCAAAGCAAAGGTTATGATGGGAGTGCATCTTAGAAAACTCAGCATTACATCAGCTGATCCTGTGATGATGAGCACAAAGTTCGCCAGCCCGATGGTTGCCAGAAAATGTTTGTGCTGCCTTTTGGAGGATGACACGGCTCCTGCCTTTCCCATTGACAGTCGTACCTGAGGCTAAAGTACTCTGGTGTGACACAGGCAGCAGAGGTACAATTTCCACTGGCTGAACCTCCTTACAGGAAACGAGTGTTTTTCCTTCAAATGTTCAGGGCACGTTTTTTTTTCCCCTTCCTTTTTTTACAGGAATGGTGTTAAAGTGCAGTCGTCCTCAGTGAAGTGCTTCTATATAAATAGGTCTTTGCCCAGTCTGATCCCCATGTGCATTCAGTCAGATCTTCTGACTTCAGCAACCAAAACACAGTAAAACTGTTTTCTTACTTCTCTGATCTTTGCACAAATAACATATGAAGCTTGGATTATCTTTTTCTTTTTTTTTTTTTCTCCGGGCACCGTCAACAGACTCAGGCATGATAGGAACTTGAGAGATGTCATCTAACTGGAGGGAGATGGAGAACTGGCCAGCCCCTGCCTCCCTCAAGCCAGCTTGCTCAATCTCTTTAGGCGTGGGAATGAGTCGGACTCCGTCTGGATCCCAGCTCTGTTGCTGAGCCCTGTGAACGCTGTGATGTTTCTTGGCAAACTGATGGTGAGCACCCTTCAAATTGTCATCTCCTCAGAACGAGGAGCGAGTTATTCAAAGCTGAGGAGTGGGAAGAGGAAAGGAGATGTTTGTACTGCCAGCTTCAAGCCATAATGCAGGTGCCCAGTTTGGGAGCACGGTCTTCCTGGGCCCAGCAGATGAGTGTGTACGTCCACTGTGGGACCCAGGGGTGTTGTCCGTGCGGACAGTCATGTTTGTGTTTGTCACCTCCCTGTCAGGATGAGCCGGAGGCATGCTCTGCTCCCCTCCCCCTCCACTTGTATCCTGTTTTCCCCGTGAAGGAAATCTGGGCAAGCAGGGCGGAAGAGCGCCGGGGGGTCCCAGCAGCCACGGCAGGGCCCAGGCAGCAGCGGCAGGGCAGGCTGCTGCACACCTGCCCCACCAGCCAGGTGCAACCCAGGGGTCTGCCTGCTGCCCCTGACCCTGCCACCACAGAGCAGGAGCCCCCAGCTAAGGGGGACCCACCATCACACAGCACCATCCCCAGCACAGCAGCGTACAGGGGAGAGTGGGGGCTACTGCAGGATATGGGAGGTGACATGGGCAGGAGAAGACCCAAAGAGCAGGCACTGCCCCAGCCAGGTGGACTTTCCTCAACCCAATATCTTGCCTTCCAACCAGCTAATCTCTTCCCAATACTGCGTGGCCATAAAAGTGATAAATGCTGGTACAGTGAGGTCGCCAGCTCCCTGTACGGCAACAAGAATTTGCAGAAAAGAACATTGTTGTGACAAGGGAAAAGATAACAGATTAATCATCGTGTCGTCACTCAGGCTGGGAAGATGTGCGTGGTATGCAAAGCAAGGGACAGAGGTGGCAGTGCCTACCAGAGGAGGGAGCAGAGTTCCCAGAAGAAAGCCTTCCAGTGATCCTTTCCAGTTCCCAGTGTTCCCAGCAACCATGGTTTTCTCTGATGCCGCTCTGCTCCAACCCCAATACTCACCTGTGTATCCTGATGTTGCAGCTCCCTGTTCAGAAACCTGCACACTGAGCAGGGTTCTCTCCACAGCAACCATGCTCTCACTCACAAGTTCCCAGGCTGAGAGACAAAAAACCCTGCACATGATACCTCTGGGTCTAGGTGACTGCGATCTTTGTAATCAGATGCTAGGGGGGATTCTCCCAGAAATATGAATTTTGTGGCTTGGGCATGTGAGTGTGGGATGTTCTGGGGTAGTCTGTAGAACCATTATTTGGTTTCACTGACTGGAAAGTTAGCAGAGGCTAACAGAAGACATAGATTTAAGGAATCCAAGTGTTAGTTCTGCCTTCTCCATGAGCACATCCTTTTGTACTGGAGTTTTTTATGCCACATAACAATAATCATGCACTTGACCAGGACTGTAATGAAAACGGCCAGAGAAGAAAGCTGTAGATAAGCGTAGAATAGGTAACATGAAATCTGCTGTGGGCATCAAGAGGAAGCATGATCCTAGTGATGCTCGGACATGGGATGAGGTGGCAGAACATGTTGGCTCAGTGGTAACAGCAAACATTGACTTCCAACATGGAATGGTGGAAGCAGGACACATCCAAGAGGAAAAGCAAAGCAGAACATGTGAGCCTATGAGAAGCTACTACAGACAGTGCTCTGCACGGGAATCAAGGTCTTGGAGAGAGGCAAAACAGAGGAAGTCTTTGAAGGGGGAAAGGGAGATGATGAAACTGTGGGGGAAAGGTGGTGGGATGGTGGCTGGAGCCTTTTGTAAACCTGTTATAGAAGTCTATCTGATGGTCCCTGAAGTCTCACAGGGTCTGGGGATGCTGTTGGGAGTCATGACAGAAGGAGGCTTCTGGTCCTTTGACCATTAAGTTCTTGATGTGCGTGAGAGGAGAGGCCACCTGAGGGGAGAGTGGATTAACCCATCCAGCCCTGATGAAGATCAGCCAGGTCCTTTCAGAGTAAGTTACAGGAAAATACTTAGTGAGGGATATGAATAGAAACATCCAACTCTGCCTTTTGAGACTTAATATTTTTTTTAACTTATCAATTCATGTACACAGCTGAGATCCTCAGCTGCTGGGAACATGTGAACCATGAGCCAAAATCAAACCACAAGAACCGGATACACTGTCTATAAGTTAGCTAAATAAGTTCATGGCAATGCGACACCGGTTCCGGAAATTCACAGATAGATTTATCTGTAGCCAAAGAGACAAAGCCCTTCATTTCAAAAGGATAACATCTTGATCACAGTTTGGGGTTGCTTGGGGTTGTGTTTTATTTCTAGAGGTGCTACAACAAATTTGTTAATTTTTTTTGCTAGTTCAACTTGATGAAATATCCATAATAGCAGTACCCCCCTGCCCCCAGTGGCTCTGCCTGTGTTTGCATGGAAGCAGGTCTGGGATGCTGTACACAGATGAGTGTGTGCAGGAAGAGGACTCTTCCACACAGGAAAGGTATTTTTATAAACAGGAAGTGTATTCTCCTACCAGATTTACTTCTGTATACAGTCCTGATTTAGGTGGAACTGTCTGATCAAGGAGAAGAAAACAAGCAGCTCATTCACAGGATGGCAGAACAAGTTAGCACATGATAGAAAAACACACGTCAGCCTGTTTGCATTCTCAGTGTTGTTTTCGGAGGGGTAGCTGTTCCACAGAGCTCAGGGAATTAACTTGAGCTGCATTCGGAAAAAAAAAATAAATAAAAAAATAAAAAAAAAATCAGAAGGATGGCACAGTTTTTAAAAGAAATGGCAATAACAGTAGTGACAACAACACTTTGTTGACTGCGATGAGACCATCCCTGGTGAGTGGTGCTATGTATCTGCCTGAGTTTGCAGAACAGAGGCCAGAAGAGGTAACAACTGATGCATGAGTGTTTCCATCCTTGGCCACGACGATGTCTCCTCCTCTCCTGCTCTGTCATCCTCTTAAAAGCTTCTGCCCTACTCAGGTGATGGGCTGTGGCTTAACCTGATTTGTTCCTTTAATTACTTTTACTTTGGAGAGTACAGGTTTTTGGTGGCACAATGCAGTGGAAGTGAGTACCTAAATCAGAGATGGTTCGGTCTCTGACTTAGTTGTGCATTGCATCAGCCAATTATATACAAACAGCTCTGAGGTGGCACGTTGGCAGCAGCAGCCCCAGTTGCAGGCTGTGCCCCTGCATGCAGCCTCCTCTGCTAACCTCGAGCTGAGCCCTTACGTTGAGCAGCAGCCCTCACTCCTGTGCAAAGCATCAGCTCTCCTGATGGATGCGCTGTGCTCCACACACACATGGCAAAGCCCAGCCAGCCCAAGACCCTGTAAGCGCAGGACCAAGGGAGCCACACAGGGAAGGGATAAGGTACGTGGTAGGAAGTGTGGGGAGCTGAGATTATGAGGACAGTGTGTGGAAAGAAGGTGCAGAAATCAGGAAGGTCGGGATGCTCATTTGGAGACCTGGAGACGAGTGCAAGGAGGGTTGGAGAGGACCAGAGGATGCCATGATGGATTAGCACCTTTCTTCCTCAAGGTGCTTCTCAGGGCTGTTGGTGCCCTCTTCCTCACCCACTCTGCCCAGCCACCTCCAGCCCTGCAAGAGGCACACATGATCTCTGGGCCACGAGCTGTGCCAAGGGTGCCTAGGCTGCTCTTCTAATGCAGTTGCAAGTTTCAGCCTGTTTTCTCAGGCCAGATTGCTTTTATCTGTTTATGTCTAGACCAGTTTATGACTAGATGACTTCAGTGGGAAGAGCTACACATTTCTTACATAGTTCTGCTGGTTTCTCAGAATCTGAAAGCCATTTTCCAGAGACCTAGTGGCATTAGAAAGTGAAGCATATCCTCTCCATTCAGATTGAAACAGCAAATTATATTCTTCAGTTTAGGTCTCCTGATTAAATCCCTTCTAGTTTATCAGCGCACTTCTTAGCCATATGTTAGACAAAATTCCTTGTGTGGTTGGGCCTTATCTTCAAGCATCTCAAAATCAGCAAAGTCAATGGGGCTGAGCTGGACTACACTTGTCAGAAACGTAGGGACTTATACTTGCTTGTCAGCAGAGCTGCAGAAGAGTCCAGGAACTTGGGATTTGGAGATTTTGAAAAGCACCAAAATGCCTTAAAAAACAAAGCAGAAAGGTTACTCACTGAGATTTCATTCATATATTTACATACTTAACCCTACCAAAGATTTTAAAAAGCACATAAATTCATTCTGGGATAAATTCTGCCCTTGTTAGTACCTGTGCAGTCCAATGACTATCATCTGCTGAAGTGGACTATGCAACAGATGTTGACCTGTGGTGCAGAGAGTTGTTTTGATTTTATACTGATGTGACAGAACTGAGCATGGCTCTTCAGGACTCCAGGTATTGCTGGAGTAATGCATATAAAGCCTGAGGGAGCTCTTTGGAGGAAAAGACAGTCCTAGGTAGATTTAGGGAGGGGTGTGCTAATGCAGTGCTCTCACTGCCTGCCTCTGATTCCAGGGGTTTTTGATTTAGCATCTATGTGCTACACACAGGACCTACCAGACAAGGCATTAGGGTACCAGTGTTGCTTCTTACTACAGCAACGGTGTCTTGCTTGTGCCAAACATCAAACCTAAGGTCCCAACATTTAAGGACATTGACCCAGCACTGTAACACCCAGGGGGGAAACAGTGTTAAGAAACTAGGGGAGCAGCTGAGCACCATTTCTGGAAGGTGCTTGCCCACAGAGCTCTTTCTTCATCAGTATGCAATGAGCCACACCTGAAGTGAAGGTGCTGAGCAGCCAGGCTGACAGCTACAGGCCAAAAAGCTTAGGGAGCAGCAGCCTGATGCCACAGTCTGCCCTGGGCCAAGCTGGCACTTCCCCAAACAACATCTCACAGAAAACACAAATCAGATCCCTCCAGCACTTGGACTTTGTTCCCCTCATAGCACCTTTCATGTCATAACAGTTTCCAGTGGCTCCCAGCCCTGTGCCTGGGGCAGAAATCAGTGGCATCTCCCTCTTCTTTCACTTTCCCATTGCTATCCATGCCCAATCCTTCCCTCACCATACTGAGGCCAATCTGCGTGGAGTTTGATATCCCAGTATCACACAAGTACCAACTGTTTCAGTAAAGAGACAGGTGAGGTTTAAAGGTACAATGTCCTCTCCTGCTACGCAGCATGCATAATGCATAACCCAGCCTGCGTCAGCCTCTACCAGGAGGTGATACAGCTCTGCTTCTGCTGTGAAATGCCCTTCCACAGGGGTGTTTCCCATGTGCGAGGCTTTTATCTCTGCAGTTCTTCAAACGTAGCAGACTGTGGGTCTAGATGCTGAAATCATATCTGTAAAAGTTGGTGGTCACTGGTAATTCAACCTCCTCTTCTTTAGCTGGCATTTGTCATTAAATAAACAGTGTGTTTCCTCAATTAGATTACTGCAAATCAAGAGCAATTCCGGCTCAGTGTCAGCTTAAAACAGAAACTGAAGGCCTGGAATAATTTTTATTTGTAAGGAGGAGTTCAAGGAGGAGCAAGGTGCCAGATCAGCAGCCCAGGGGACTGCGGGGTTTACTCAAAAATGGCCTAATTCCCAGCAAGGTCCCTGTGCCTAGTGTTTCCTATTGGATGGCGCTGCCTCTCCCAAAGGCTCCCTGCCAATAGGAAACGCTAATCTCCTGCATGTAGGTAGGACTTCAGGCACAAGTGGTGCAGAGAAGCTTTCCAGAACAGGTGCATGGGGAGCTTGGTGCTTAGGAAACTCATGGCCTTGACTGGGGGAGAGGTCGGTCCACCCAAATCCACCAGGTACCCGTGCTCTCCACCACTGTCATGGCCACAGGCCCCCCTCTGGCAAAAGGTGGACCAAAGTCACTGAGTCCCTTCCACAACTCTCCCCAAAAAGGGACATGAAAAGAGAAAATAACAACAACAACAACAAAGGAAGTAGCTGATTCTCTGCACTTATTATTAGCGGAGGAAGGGCTGGGATTAATCACTCCTGCAGAAGCAGCTGTAAAGGATGGAAGTAGTTGATCAAAGTGGACTTTGTTATTCCTGATGCATCATTCTGCTGAGCAATGAGAACTAGTGTGGGGCACTAAGCTTCAAAAGGACTTTAATGACTCCAAGGCTTGAACCAAGGACACTGCTGGAACTAATCGAGAAGGAAATCCAGGGCAAGGTGGAAATGATGGAAATGAGTGCTTTGGTCCGAGGAATTTTTCCACATCTTTCATTTCCTAATTCCATACCTTTGAGGTAATAAAATTTACAGTGGCGGAAAAAAAAATAGTGGGACAATGGGAAATGTTCCTCTGTGGGACAGGGCTACGTGTGGCTTGGCTACACCTGATTGCATTGCTGCGGGAGGGGAACAGAGGGCACAAGGATCCACACCATTTCACACTCCTGAGGTCTGACAAAACTACGATCCCACTGCCCCACCCTGTCCCAGAATAACCCTTCCTATTGCTGGGCAGCTGCAGAGCACCTGAGACCTGGGCAAGTTCCCTTTCCTCCTCACTGGCCAAACAGATGCACAACAAAGATCTTCTGCATCCTTGGAGTATGTAACCTGGGCATAGCCCTTCTGTTAGCTGTGGGAACAACAAGCCTGTGCTGTTGCTGGGGACTGTAGTAGTAAGCCATGAATGAGTATGGAGAACCTCTGAAAATTGGCTGGGAATAAGCCATGGGGAGCCTGACTCATCCACACTGGAACTACGCTGACCTGGTGGAACTCTTTTGTACACAAGCATAGACCCCTGGCTGCAAGGCAGCTCTCACCCTAAGTTGGAAAAGAAATACATGCTCTAAGGGGTAGCTTTGTTAATGCCTCATCCACCATGTCCTTCTCGTCTCTCTTTCCTTCCTTCCTTTCTTCCTTCCTTGTTTCTGTTTATAGAGCAAATGGTTCCAAAAGAGCATTTCCCACCAAATAACATGACCTTCTCTGAGACAGTCAAGGACAGGTTGCCCAGAAGAAGGCCTTTTCTCCTGCTAACAAAGTATTGGTCCTCTCTTGAAAGAAAGTCAATGAGCACATTCATATCCATACAGACTCTGAGTCTATCTGAGCTCATCTTAGCGCCTTCACCGGGTAATCAGCTTGGTGCTTTCCATAAGCCTTGACTGCCATGGAGACAGGGAGGCATCTCCAGGAGGTTCAAATGCAAAGCTTCATCTGTAGACAGAAACCCCTCTCAAAGCACCACACTAAGTCATCACCCTTGCAGAACTACAGTTTGCTCCATCCCTACTCAAGCATGACATGGTCCATCTGCCTTCATATGGCACATGACTTTCCTGAGCGAGGAAGGTGTAAAAAGTGTGCCAGACTCTCAGTGAGCAGACCAGTGGATGTCAGTGGGTCCTAAGCCAATAAACTGTTGTGGTGGGTCCTCCTACTTCTGGCAAAGACCACACCATGAGGCTACTGCTTGGCAGGCACCTCTGCCACCAGGAGACTTGGGCATATACTGGCTATGCTGGATGGTACTGGAGCTCTCAAGGTAGTGTTCTTCTTGAACAGTAGTAGGATTTGAAAACATCAGCTCTGATGCTGAGCTCTCTCCTGTCGGCTTTCCACCAACCTGGTCTTACAGTGAAAACCTCAGATCTTCCAAAGCACAACATGGGCACTTTGAGCAACAGCCAAGAAGATGGATGAAAAGCAGGAGGCCTAAGGGTGCAGTATGCTTCAGTCCACTTTCAAATCTACTGCTCAGCTCAGGGACTAGATATAGTTGTAACCCTCCTCTGCTCAGCTGAGTGGAGGGCAGCAGCACCTACCCCTGCCTGATTTATTGCCTTCCCTCGCTGCTCTTCCCAGAAAACACCGGAGGGAGAGAAAAGCGTCAGGGAGTATCTTCTCTGTCATTTCTCCTTCTGCTTCCAGCAAAGACTGATGGCTCTGTTTCTTGTCACTTTCGTCAGGAAGAATCCAGTGTGCATTTTGTGGTTAAAAGTCAAAACTGAAAGCATTTCCCTCCCTTCCCCTTCCCCAAATCCAGCAGCTGTTGAGTCGGCTGTTTTGCTTTCTCAGCCTAAACATGCAGCAGCATATTCTGGTGAGGGGCAAAACAAACAAGGCTCTGGAGGAGGTTGACAGGATGAGAAATGGAGAACCGGGACCACGTGCCTCGAGAGGGAATCTGACACCTCGCGTGCCGGCTGGGGAATTTGCATCTCGGCTCTGTCACAGCACGCACAATGCTGCGTGGACTCGGGGACCCAGTGGGCTTTTCTAAGTCAAGTTGTGCTGGATGTGTTGCACAGTGGGCAGGAGCTGCTTGGCAGGGAGGAATATATGCATTTTTGGTGAGGGCAAGCACTGCAGGGAAATGCTGTGCAGTACTCAATGCAGATGGGACCCCATGAGCTACCTCCTCTGAAGTAGCTGTGCTGGTATTCAGCTTTCATGGAGTGATGGAGCCTTGTCCCACTTACCACCCAGAACCCTCTCATAGCAGCAACACACTGTGACTCAGCCAGTGTGTGCTGAGCCCTTCTTCCTCCCTCCCAGCCCACTTTTGGGCTCCTCCACAACAGGCAAGGTGGAGATGGCCTGCCTGCAGCTGTCTGTTTCCCCAGGGACGTGACATTAGCTGGGGCAGGGAACTGCCACGGCTGCATCCCCTTCCTCCTGCTGTGGAGATATTCCCTGGGGGAGCACCTGATCAGTGTCGTAAGAGCATCAGGACATATTGAGCTTCTCCTCTGCTCCTGTGTCCTGCATATGGTGGAGGAAAGCAGATGTCCCCAGCCCCAGTGAGGGAAGAAACCTGGTACCTCCAGCTCCCTTTTCCTGACAGCAGGAAGGCCGTGGGGAAGGAAGATCCCACTCAATCCCACACTTAGAGCCCTTCCCTTGGAGTCACAGCCAACAGGCTCTTTAGCAGCCCCCAAAATGCAGTCTTCCGCTGGCAGGAGAGGCAGGGCAACCAGGCTGAGCTTTGTGTTTGCTGACATCAAGGTCTGGCAGAAAGCAACCTGCACTGGTGGGACAGTGCTTTCCTCTGCAAAGCCCCTTGAAACACCTCATGTTCCTTGTCATCAGATGGGGGGAGTCGGGACTCCAGGGACAGGTCGGAGGAGGCAGAGCCCCATTGCCTCAGCAAGGGCAGCTGGGTGGGTGGAGCATGGCATGCTGAGAGGGAATTGCCTCTGTTATTTCAACACAAATGAATTTAGAAATCCAGTTTCTGGTGATGTCTTGAACTCTGCCCCCAGTGTCACCAGCGCCCCAGCTCTGCCAAAACAAACACGGACACTTGGACAGAGAAAGAAAACTGAAACCCTTGCCAGTGAGCCTGGGTGCAGCCACAGGCTCACACTCAGCTTCCCACCAGCACCTTCTTCCTTCAGACCCTGATATCCAGGTATCTCCTCCATTTAGACAAGCAACTTGGATAAATAGTTCCACTGCAGAGTAGCCAGTTAACACCATCACAGAGGGAGTACTGGAGTCCCAACTCTCCCCTCCACAGGCAGCCCAGCAGAGATGGGTGAAAATAGAGGCAATTCAGGGCAGAGAGCATTGCCAGGCACTCAGCCAGGCTGGTGTTTTCCCAAGCAAATGCCCAAACATTTAAAATATGCATCCTGGTTGGAAGCTGCATCAAAGGAGGCAGGAGCGTCTCTGTCTCTCAGAGCTGAGGGGTCTAGGGGACATCCTGAGGGCAGCAGCTTTCAGATATGCCTAAAGATGCCCTGCCTGGCACGCGTCCACCTGGACTTGTACACATTTGGGAAGAGCAGGCAGGGCTGATTTTTTCCCAAAACAAGAGATGTTTGCTTGGATTTTGGAAATATCTTCCTGTGAGGTCATCTTCTTTTCTCTTTTTTTCCTATTTTCTTCTTTTTTTCCCCATCACAGAGGTGAGGGCACAGCACGAGCCACATAAGAAAAGCCAGCAGGTCCCAGATAGAAGCTGGTGGAAAGGGGGAGAACAGGAAGTGAAGTGGATTTTATAGAGTTGGAGAGAAAAGCAAACACAGCCAGGAAAGCTAATGCCTGTGACAAATTAAGGCAAGATCAGATGCATCATTTTAGCTGTGTGTCCTAGGCTGAAAGTAAGGGGAAATATTAATTCAAGGTCAGTTTGGCTAAAGCCAGGCCTTGTGCGAATCCCTCAGTACAAAGGAGGCTGCAGCACCTTCCTATCCCCTGATGACCACCTACTCACAACCATGAACGAAGCCACAGGCCTTATGGTCGCTGCTGTTTCACAGTCTGCTGGCTGCCCACCCAGCAGGGCAGCTCGCCCAACACACAGCTACCAAACTGCAAAGGCATCTTCCTTGGGAGTGTTACTGGTGCCACAGCATGATGCAACCACCCAGGATCAAGAAAGCACAGCTTGGCTAGTTTCAGCTGGCCTGACAAAAGCCCCCTGAGGCTGTGTGGAAGTCATGGTGGCGCACGGGACAGCCAGCAGGTCTCTGCAACTGTCTGGAGCAGTGCCACCATGAGCCTGGGTGTCTGTGCCCTGCTGCCCTTTCTCAAGTGGCAGCCTGAGAAGCAGTCATGTGTGTGATGGCACAGAAGGAAAAAGAGCTACAGAGGCAGCACATCTCTAGGAGCCCATGTTTATCTCTCCGCAGAGAGGGATGCTCAGGTTTTAGGGCTCAGAGGGAGCGCAGCTGCAGATCCGGCAGCTTCAGGTTTGCCCTCAGGGTTGGTTTTGCAGCTGCCTTTCATGCCTACCACCTCTTCTGGATTGACTGGGACAGAAGCAAGAGGTACCAGCAGTCACAGAAACACCCAGAGTAAGCTGTGGCACTGCTCACTCTCTTCTCTGGACCGTCAGAAGGCACGTGTCTTCAGCGGGGCCACCAATGCAGCTGACCTCTTCCCAGCTCGACCTCCGCTCTGGCCTGCCCTGAGCAACCCTGTGGGGCTCGCTGCAACAGTGACCCTGCAGCCTCTCCAGCCATACTTAGTGAGATTAATATTCATCTCCCACAGGGCAGTTGCTGAGTGACTCCCACAACATGCCATGCGATGGAAGTCCAGGTCAGGGCAGCTCTGACCCTGCCACTGGCCTCCCAGAGCTCAGCTGGCAGGGAAAGACCAAGCCTCCCTTGACTATGCTGGTGACAGCACACCTGAGCCTCAGACACCCTGAATCTCCAGCACTTGGGGCTGAGGTGCAGCACACTGTGGGCACCTCCAAGACTGGTGAAACTATGTCTGTGCTGTTCCTTGAGCTGTCTCTTCTTTGCCCCAGATGAACAAGACCAATGCTGCTGCCCACCTAAACACTGCCTCAGCACAGCAAAGGGGACTTGGGCTCAATGAAAGGAATCCCCAGCTCATGGAGCAGGGATGCTCAGCACCCCTGGCCATCGGGCTACTGCTGAAGGAGGTGTCCCAGAGGTGCTCGGACACAACATGCCAGGTTCAGAGTAGTGCCGCTCGGCTGACTGCTCACCTGGTTGCTTGCCCAGGAGGCAAAGAGGGAGTGGGCATGATGGTATATTGAAGTCAGGGTCTTGCTGGAGAGAGAGGGGGTCACCTGCTGGGTCGTATTTCAGCATTGCATGCTCGTTAGTCTCCTATCCCTTGCTCGGCGGCACACCCCCAACACAAAGGATTTGACACCAGGTGATTATCTGAAACTGGAGACACACGACGTTGGTGCATCTCTGGTTACAGATACTATAACCAAGCCTTTGCTCTTACTGATCATGAGCATGTTACCCTGTGGTTTGTTTTTTTGTTTGCTTACATAATTAATGCAGTGAAATGAAAATACTGTCCACATAACTGTGAGGATGACTGATGCCCAAACATAACTATAATTTTGTTTTAAGGTGACAGTTGCGTGAGGTAGTCTTCACTTTTAATTATTCATGTCTTGAACATGGCATAGTTGCACACATCTGCTTGGGGCTTCTCCGATTATCAGCTATTGTCGGTTTCTGGATCTGAGGCTTCCTTGAGGTTGGAGTAGAAATATTCACCAACTGCCTGAACTACACAGATGTTGCATATCTCTTTGACAGTGTTTACTATTTGCAAGACTGTTTTAAATAAATAATGCTTTCAATCTGAACATTGGTCGTCTTGGTCAAGATGGTTTCCCCGAGCTCTGCTCCTGTAGCAGAAGGAGAAGGGAAGAAGTGAAAAATAAGAAAGGAGGAGAGAAGCAAGCAGGCAAGAAAGGAAGGATGATAGAAATGGGGAGCCAAATGGAGCTACACACTATCCCACAGTTTATTAACATTTGATTAGCATAATAAATATTCAGCTGTGTTATTATCTTATTGTTCCTCTTTGCATAGCAGGTTAAATATGAAAAGTTTTTCTGTGGATTTTTTCGTTGCAAATTTTGCCCCTGGAAAAATGATTTCTCTTTATCAAAAGAGTCTAAAACTAAGGATTAGGAAAGAAGAAAAAAAAAAAAAAGGGAAAAGGAAAACATGTTGCAAGACTGTTCCTTGCGTGTCTCATAAAATCCAAAGCCAAACAATTGCTGTCATACATCTATAACTTACAGGGGACTGTTGACCAGGGTACAGTTTTAAAATATGTGTGTGCGCTGCTTCTGTTGTTATCTTTGTACAGCAGTAGTGCTACATTTCAATGTGCCAGTGTCTAACCCACTGGCTAAATTTATTTTGAAGATTATTGAAGAGGTGGATGTCAAACTGAAAAGGTACTGTCTTGGAGACAGGCCAACCTCTGCGGCTGAAATGCAGATCAGCAGGAGCGCCCGCGCCCCTCTCAGCCTCCCCATTTGCCCCTGAGGCAGAGCTGGAAGGAGATGCAGGGAATTGCTCCTGAAAGCTCCTGGCTCCCGGGATGACCTCGGCACGGCCAGGTGGGCTCCCCCCCGGTGCTGCCCGGGGGAGCCCCCCGGCATGGCCACCCCGCGGCCGGGACCAGCCATTTCTCAGTAAATCATCCAGACTGCAGAAGGGACAGAGGCGGGAAGGAAGAGAAACCGCAAGCACGGATTTATGCTTTTAAAGCCTTGGCACTCTGGTTTGGGGTGACTACGGCCCCAAAAGGCAACCTTCAAAAAGGCTGTGCCGCACTCCCATTGCCACTGGCCACCCACCGTCCCCTGAGGCTGCACAGGGCTCCTCAGGTACCGGCTCNGCTGCCTGCTGCCCACTGCTCGCTGCCTGCCCACCGCCTGCCTGCCCACTGCTGCCCACTGTCTGCCTGCTGCCTGCTGCCTACTGCCTGCTGCCCACTGCCCACTGCCTGTCCACTGCCTGCCCACTGCCCACCTCCCTTTGCCAGACTCATCCCCATGTCCCCCCTGGGAGCATGGAGTCTCACAGGGAGAGAATGACCACATACCACCAACATCCCTAGTCACGGAGAGCAGGTGAAGGAGGATGAGTTGCTGCAGGAAGGAGTGATAGGGATGGCTGGCTAGGGACACTGGGCCTCCTGGCCTCAGCCAGGGACCAGGAGCATGAGAGGGTTTGCTGGAGGCACCCCACAGAAGGAAACCAAAGGTTTGAAGGACATTTGAGGTGTCTCTCCACCCTAAACATGAAGTGAACTTTGTAATATGCTGAGCCTGGGCTGGGAGAGCCTGGGGATGTTTTTTGTACCTAGTAGGTCCAGATAAAACCAACCGAGGCCTTCAGGAGCTGGTTTCCTTCTTCTTTGTACAGCTGAAGCCTACACCCTAGTACAGGGGAGGACTTTGCCTGAAGGTGTCCCAGAGGGACCCAGGTGTCTCCGAGGATACCCAGAGCCAACCCTCCCAGCCTGGGGCAGCCCATGGCATCCCCTGCCCAAAGGCAAGGCAGGGGGCTGTCTGCCATGGGCCCTGCAGCCAGTACGAGGATCTGCGTCAGGGTTACGTGGTGCACCGTTTCCTGACAGTAGCCTTCTCCATATGCAGCCATATAGATCATATTAATGAGGAAGGATGAGGTCAGCACTTCTTTTGGGGTCCATGTGTCAGCTGTTCTTCAGAAATTCTGCTCTTTGTTTACTGCTGTCTCTCTCATTTCCCTCCTGCTAAAGACATGTTTACTGGAGGACACTGCACCCCCATCCCTTTGAGAACTATTTGGAATCAAATCATCCCCAAACGTACAGAAAAGTTTCCAGATCTGTCTGAAGATGAAAGGAAGAATTTAATAGGAAACCCAGAAGATGTTTTTCCCTTCCCTGTGAGCAGCCAAGATGGGAACACTAGTGCTCAGGCCAAGTGTGGTTGAGAAGGATGTGCGGGTATATGGTCAACCCATGCCATGATCTGTAGCATGTGCTGCATAAGGCAGCAAGAGACCATGCCCTCCCTCTTCCCTCTAGGAAATCCACAGCTGATAGAAAATGTATAGGAAGAGTGGAACGTATTTGGGAGTATACGGATTGCAGCCCTAGTCTCACCCCGTCACTCCACCCCCTCAAGGACATTGGTATATGGTGTTGTCCTCGAAGACGTGGAAGAGAAGCAGGCCACAAAGAACAGAAGGTGGCATCCATGAATAAGTTGTTCTTTTTAAGTGGACCCAAAGTGACTGATGACAGCCCTTTGTTTTAACAAGTTAGCATTCCACCGTGCCACTTCCTAGTAATAAGAGAAGATCCATAGTCTCCTAGAAATGGGCAGAAGGGCTCTCAGGAGGTAAATCTGGTCCCACCGGTGACTAAAGGTGGTCTCCAGCCTGTCGAGGTTATGCTTGAGTTGGTACAAAGTGGTGACAAACCATTTGCATGAAGAATGCATACCAATGACTACAGGAGAACTCAAGGTTTGAACATCATGTCCATTCCCCATCTCTGTTACTGATTTGCCTTGTGAATTTGGAAAAATCAGCTTTGCAAAAGAAGGGGGATAAACGTAACAGCCAACTGTAATGTGGTGGTTCTAGGCTTCACTGATCACTTAGTCTCTGGCAGATAAATATGCGATTCATTGTGAATGGGAGAGGAAAGTTTTTCAGAGGTGAACGGGTTAATGCTTATAGCCCTCTGCAAGCCCTGGGTGGTTAATTAGCAGGAGACAAAGTAGCAGAACAGGGCAGAGCTGAGAGGGGATTTGTACCTGAGGGCTCTTTATGGCTGATGAGCAAGCAGATCAGAAAGGCCAGATGTAACCATTACAAATACGATTGTACTTAGAATGTCAGAAATTTCCAAAAGAGGCAGAAAGGCCATTGTATTCCAAATAGAGCTCAAATGCCACATCACTTGGGAAGCCCTGCATGTATTCCTCTGATCTCACTGGCACATCAATGGCATCTCTGTTGAATTGTATTTCCTAAGGGGTCCACTTCAGCTCTAGAGCATGCTATCTGGGCTTGGAGAGCCTTGGGAGGCTGGCAGTTTGCTCTATCAACCCATCAGCAATATGCACTGTATGCATCTCTTCCTTGGGGTGGGGTAGCTAGTTCTGTGTCTAAATGTACTTTTTGGTATCAAGTTCTGGTTGAAAGACTTTCCCTCTGAAGGCACGCAAGTTCAGTGTCCTCTCTGTAACCAGCTTTAGGAGCATGACAGCACACACTGCGCAGAATAAAACTTACAGAGGGCACACCATGTAACATGGCAAAGGGCAGAGGCACCTAAGCAAGCTCCAAATGTATAAACATTGGTCAAAATGCAGTCTAAGAGTAAAGAGCTTGGGGTTGACTGAGCAAATGGACTTACCCAAGATGGAAGCCCCAGTTTTCTTGCCCTAGGTCTGAGGAGAGCCTGAGCCTCAGCCTTCTCCTTTCTTGCTTTCCATGCCTGTCTCTTGCTTTAAACCTCTGATGCTTTGGTACCTGATACCCCTTGCTGTGCTATCTTCCCCTCACAGTCTCTCCTTTAGAGAGTTGCTCCTGTGTATTATCTGTGGTCGCTTCCTTTTTGCTCCGTTCCCAAACACCAGGTCTATTCTTGGAACGTCCGGCTAGAGCGCTTGTATTGACGTCAAAATTACTCAACAGTTATTGTCAGGAAGGACTTGATTTGCATTTGAATAGGATGGCTTTTTAATGTCTCAGAAATAAGATGCTGTTGGGGACAATGTCTGGAAAGATTCCCCAAGGTAAATGTAAGGAGGCAAATTGCATGCACGTCTCTTCTTCTAAGGACTTCTCCAGTGGAGTAAGGGTTGGGAAACTACCAACCTGTGTGGGGTGGAAGAGTATGGCTGCTTTCTCCAGAAACCCCCTTCCTGCACTCTGTCCTCCAGGCCTGGCAGAGAGAGCACAGTGCTGCTCCAGCTTCCTGCCAGGGAGGAACTGCAGAGCTCACAGGCCCCTCTTGAAAATACTGTGGCAAATGTGAACCAATCACTCCTGGATGTTGCCAAAGAGGAGGGGATATGGAGCTTTAATGGGGATTTTCCTGCAAAGCGAGTGACTAGCGTAGTTCTCTTTTTTGCCAACAAGGACCTGGGTTTGCATGCACTTTGGTCAGTCTGTCTCCCACAGTAGTCCCCCAGGTGAAGGGTGGGTTGGGGATCTGGAGACCTCAGCAACAGGATTGCTGTATCAACTCTCAAGCCTGGGACTGGGAAGTTTTCTCAGTCTTTCACATGCCCAAGGAATCAGTGTTAAGTCCCTTGCTGTTTGCTGTGTGGCTGGTGCCTCAGGTGAAATCTTAACACCACAGTCTTGTCCGTGCATGAGTGTTAAAACAGTCAATTATCAACACGTTCAGTGAATCTAATGAATGCAAATCAAAACTTAAAGCTTGCTGGCTAAATCAAATCACTGCAGAGAAAACACTAACTCATCCCATGGGACAGATGAGGTGGTTTTTTATTTCACTCATGCCTAGGTTTTACCGCATTCATGTAGCTAGATGTTCAGTGCTTTTGTCTCTTAGTGCAATTGTAACTAGAATGTTTCTCACCAGCTCTAAACTGAAATGCCCCTTCTCCATACGCAGCAGGGAACTGGCTGTTGTTCTGCTTCTACCAGTCCCCTGTGAAGCAGGCTGTCCCTTCATCCAGATATGTTCACGTATGGTAAAAGGGAGCATGGGGACACAAAAGGCTATACGAATTAATACCACCTAACTAATATCCTGGTCTTTAGCCTCCCTAGTATTAGAAATTTCCAGGGTGCAGAACTCAAATGGGCAAAGCTGCTTTTCTGCAGGAGAAGATAAATCCTGGGACTCACCCAGACAGCTCTGGTCCACGATGTGCTCATTTCATATGCCACTAGAGGCTGGGTCTTTGGCTCTTTTGCATGATCACTTGATCATCCTCATCTCCCCACCTGTGAGATGGGATGACACTTCTGCCTGCCTCATGAGAAGAGAGGCACCTGCAAGGATCCTTGGGGACAAGAGTAATAGATGCCTTGTAAGTACATATGGCCAATAGAAAGCAGCTTCAGATAGTACCCGTGTGCAACCCAAGATGTCACAGATAGCTTTTCCCGGAAAGCAAACTGCGATGAGGGTGCTGAGCACATCCTCAGAGTTGTCCTAGGGCTCTGCAGACCCCCCAGATGTCCAGCTCCAGGGTGTCCCTTGCTGGGAGTGCCCAGATCACATTGTTGAGGTAACCAGACTTGAAAATCAAAGCTCAAATTTTCTATTCCAGCTCTTCCGTGCTCCTCACCCAGCCCACTTCAGCAATGTACTCAGGGCAACAAGCCAAGGCCTTGCTTTCTATCATGCTGTTACCAAGAAGGACGTGAAGCTTTCCAAGCTCAGGCTGATTACATGTTTGTGCTGAACAGTGCCACTGTTTACAGATAAACAGACCACAGTCCCATCTGTGTACTGTTTGCCGAGCAGTGTGGGCTGGGCTGACCTCCTGCTGCACCTCCCAGGTCTTCCGCTCACTCTCCTTTCCACCACTGGAGGTATTGCTACGCCTGTTTTCCCTTCTGAGCGTCTCTGGGGAGGTGAACTTTAAGTCCTGCCTAAATTGTGCAGGACTTACTGGCAGAGACACCACCTTGACCCCTTGTCCAGCCAAACGTGCTGTGTCCCCAGCCAGCACTGCCCATGAAGATGGTGTGAAGGTGCCCTTAGCAGAAGGAGGACTGGTGCACCCACAGGGTTGCTGGGCTTCCAAATGCAGATGCCAGTGCAGACCCAGGAGGGACACCAAAGTCAATGCCACTGTTCAACTAGCAGGCAAGAGTCAAGCTCAGATCAGCTGCTCCTTTGGAATCCCCTCTGGCCTGGACAGCAGGGACACATGCCAGGGGGACAAGCGGCAGGCAGCGCCTGCGCCACCAAAGGAGTGCTCCAAGAAAGGACTCTCCTGCTAGTGCCAGGAGGCAGCTAATAACTTCTGTGACCAAGGACACTGCTGTGCTGTGGGAGTGGGGTGTCTCCAGCAGACAGAGTCACTCAAGTGTCTGTTAGCCTTCCCTGTCATCCCCAGGATGGCTACTGCTTGACTAGATGCCTTCAAGGCAGCTTGGTGAGTAAAATCCCCGTGGAAGGGGAATAAGAACACATTCCCAGCTAAAAGCTCCAACTGCAGCCCGGTTAACAGGGGAAGGATCCTGGACTGCTCACACACATCTGACTGTGTAGACTCCACTCCCGCTTGCAGTATCCCTACCATCCTGTGGAAAATGCACACAGCTTGCTGACCCATCCCATCCTTAATGTCTGTTGCTCATCCATGCTGTGTCAGCAGCTGCAAAAGCTGGGTGATGAGGTATCACACTGCCCCAGTATACGCTGTGTAGCTGGGAAACATTTACTGCTTGCTACATCAGAACCTCTTGTTTTGTTACAGGCTGGAGAGCTTCTCATCCCTCACCTCTTCCTGTGCTTTTCCTTGGTAGCGGTGTGTCATGTACACGCAGCACAGTGCTGCCAGACTATCCACATGCAAAACATCAGGAGGAGGTCTCATTTCAATTTACTCTCTTTAATAACTGGTTCAATTTTAGATGTAGAAAGTGAGGGCACCCCATACCAAAGGGAAATCAAGGCACTCCACTGTGGTCAACCAACAGCAGGCGGACGGTGTGAGAACTCTGACTCATGGTTTGAAGCTGGAGATGGGAACTGAGCCTAAATTGGGCTTAGCTCACCCAGCTGGGGTCTGGCGGGGCTGACGCTGCTGTGAGGAAGCTGATGCCACTGGGGTCTGTGCTGGCCTGGACACAGCAGGCTTGAGGGGAAGGTCACATTTCTGGGTTCCCAGGGATGATCAAAAGGACATTGCTGGGGGAAGTCGTGCTGCAGCCTGTGCTGGCACCAGCGGTGGGGAAGTCCAGGCAGCCAATGTTCCCACCACCATGGGCAGTACCTTGCATGCTGGGGCAGCCAAGGAGCCTGATGGAGTGAAAGCCAGCAGGATGGTACCAGGGAAGACAACAGAAGTAGAAGTGAGCATCCAAGGAGGACCATAAGTGGGTGAGAGTTGTTCACTAACATTTCACACTCGGGGCACAAACCAAGAGATGTCCCACCTGTACATTTCCCAAACCTTCCCAACTAGTATTGCAAATATGAGTTTGGGATTTAATGTAACATGTCAAAGCAATCAATCTCAGCACACCCCAGAAAGTAATATGTTGAACCTAGCACCCAGGGGAGAGTTCCAAACACTGCAAGAAATGTTTTGTCTCTGGTTTGATAGCTCAGTGCTGGCCAGATCACTTGCTGATCAAACATCTGAGGCTGTTGGCAAACCAGTGAAATTGTGTGTCTTTTCACCTTTCATTGCTCAATGAAAGTCAGGATCTCAAAGTCTAGTTATTTTCTTACTGACTACTCGTGTAAGTCAGTTAGTCTGAGCGCACTTGAGTGGCATGAATAACAGCTGAATGAAAGGAGAATTAGACATGAAGGAAAAGAAGAGTCATCTGCTGGCTATGCCATTTTGTACCAGCTGAACATGAAACTTACNATGTTGCAAGACTGTTCCTTGCGTGTCTCATAAAATCCAAAGCCAAACAATTGCTGTCATACATCTATAACTTACAGGGGACTGTTGACCAGGGTACAGTTTTAAAATATGTGTGTGCGCTGCTTCTGTTGTTATCTTTGTACAGCAGTAGTGCTACATTTCAATGTGCCAGTGTCTAACCCACTGGCTAAATTTATTTTGAAGATTATTGAAGAGGTGGATGTCAAACTGAAAAGGTACTGTCTTGGAGACAGGCCAACCTCTGCGGCTGAAATGCAGATCAGCAGGAGCGCCCGCGCCCCTCTCAGCCTCCCCATTTGCCCCTGAGGCAGAGCTGGAAGGAGATGCAGGGAATTGCTCCTGAAAGCTCCTGGCTCCCGGGATGACCTCGGCACGGCCAGGTGGGCTCCCCTCCGGTGCTGCCTGGGGGAGCCCCCCGGCATGGCCACCCCGCGGCCGGGACCAGCCATTTCTCAGTAAATCATCCAGACTGCAGAAGGGACAGAGGGGGGAAGGAAGAGAAACCGCAAGCACGGATTTATGCTTTTAAAGCCTTGGCACTCTGGTTTGGGGTGACTACGGCCCCAAAAGGCAACCTTCAAAAAGGCTGTGCCGCACTCCCATTGCCACTGGCCACCCACCGTCCCCTGAGGCTGCACAGGGCTCCTCAGGTACCGGCTCTTTCACGGAGAGAGGGACCCATGTTGCAGGATGGTGGCCGAGTGTGTGGGCAGTTGTGGGATGGAGGGAGGTGCACCCCTCGCCCCGCAAATCCCTGCTCCCCACCATTGCCCTGGGGCGGGGAAGCAGGGACCGGAGCCGGGTGCTGGGAAGGTCTCGGGGCGGTTTTCTCTTCAGATCAATGGACACACTTGGGAGGAAAAAAAAACCACAACAAAACNCTGTGGAGTAATTAATTTATGTAACAGTGGAGAGCAATTTGTAGACTTTCAAATATCTTCTGGGCACATCGCCAAAAATGTGTGCCAAAGACTGGATTCTTCAAAGGTTGCCTGAGGCGCAAACCAGGCTCCAGGTGTCTGCCCTGGGCAGCTCTTCACCAGCATTCTGTACTGTTGAGTCCCAGGCCCCCAGGCCATTGCTTTTCCTTCCCCAGGACAGCTTAGGGTGGGGATTCCCTCAGCTGGTCTTTTTGGCTAACTGACGTCTTGGATGATGTTAGTATTATAGCTTTCCAAATTCATGAGGGAGGCTAGTAAATTATTTCTTATAAGCAACAACAATGACCGGTTTCCTCCATCCTGTGCTCACTTTGATGAATGTGTTTCAGAATGTGGTCTGATCATCCAGGTCATCATTCAGCCTGCTTTTCCTTTAACTTTGCTCCAATCACTCCTTTGCTGCCCAGAAGCAGCAAACTCTGCAAAACTCCAAAATGCAGCTGGACACACGCCGTGTTCAGCCTTTCTCAGTAATGCTGACTACAGCAGCATTGTCCCAGGGTTCATGAGCTTTTCTCCTACTGCACTTAAAGGTATAATGGTTTTACTGGTGAATCCATCATCACCAACTTTTAAGCAGGTCTTCAACTAGTGTATTTCATTTTTTGACTTGTCTCTCACTTCTTTACTTACAGTGCAAGCCACTTCACAGGCACTAGTCCCTTTGCATTTGCATGCTTAGCGGCTCTCGTGCGTGATTTCTCTACCTTTTTTTCTGACCTTGCGGTATTATTAGTGTCTCTCCTTGTTCATTACTAATGAGTCAATGTAAACATTTCTGCTGAAACCAAAACTGACTGAAAATGTTCTGGAAATGTTTCTCTTTTTTTTTTGCGTGTGAATGATGATTCATTAAAAATAAAGATTTGCAGAGCTATTTGAGTTCTTGCATACTCTGTGGGGCAGATTTCTCAAGTCTCTGATGAACACTAGCCATAAAACCTACATCTGTCTTACATAACTGGGAGGTGTTTTGTAAGTTCCTGGCTCCATGTAGCCCAGGTACTCTGGACTGTGCTGACCTGCTCCTCTCTGCCATGGTTTGCTTTCAGCAGGACAGACAAGCTGGGCTGTGTCCAGCTCTGCTCCTAGTTGTTTTCTGCAGTGGAAGGAAGAGGAGCCCAGGGCCTGCTTTGGCCTACACAAACCCTTCAGTCTCTCCATTTGCATCTAGACTTTTTTCAGATTGGTAAATGTTCTAGCGGTTGGGAGGTTCATCAGAGGTAACTTCATGCAAGGACATGAACCCAAATCTCAGTCCCACGTATGTACCTGTTCTCATTTCACGTTGAGACAAGAGAAAGGAAAGAAGGAAATTTGTTCTCTCTTGTTATGTTTTTCCAAAGGTCTCATCTTTGTGCTTACACAAATAGGAATAGCATTTTTTGAAATCCCAAATTCCCTACAGGAACGCGACAAACCCTGCTTTCGTCTGTCTCCAGTTCACATCTAGTCAGCAGGAAAATTGTAGCACTCTCCACTTCCTTAGCAGAGAAGTAAAAGTCTGTGATGGCATGATCAGTGATGGTCTTTTGTCATCTCTCACACTGGTATCACTTTACTAATTTCTTTGAACAGACCTCTCTTTCCTGAGCACTCCTCCTAGGGCTTGCTGTTTGATTTCTTTCTTTGAATCATTCTATGATTCTATGATTCTTTTCTTACTTTCACAGAGTTCCCTGTATTTTTAGTCATCTCAACTTTAACTTTGCTTCTTCGGAAGCCACCTAGACTTACCCAGCTGTCGCAGATACCATCATGCAGGAAGGACTGTGACACATGCTGACTTCAAGTGGCTTCGGGTCTTGCAGCAGCTGAAAATTGTCATTCAGTCTGATTTGAAACCATTGCCACAATGCCCTGTCTATTAACTTTTTGCTGGCAGTTTTGCTGGAGCTTCAGAGTTTTTTGTTACACTTAAAATTTCATCCCCAGTTTTACCACACATAAACTACAGACACCCTGAACCCAACTGACTGTGAGCTGCAATAACTGGAGAGCTGGTGTAGATCTATTTTGGTACATGAATGACTGATTTGGTCCCTGCCCACACCATCTGGAGAACTCCAATGTAACCTTACTTTAAGGGTACATGTGGGGAAAACAGTGCTTGACAAGTTGTGATGCTCCTTCCAGACATACCTGTCCCATCCCTCCCTCCAAGTCTGTTGTACCAGGTTGTTCTTAACAACCTGTAACAGGTAACAACCTGTGTGATTTGCACCCTTATTACCAAGCAGATGTCTTGTTTAGGAATATTGCCATTCAGTTTGTACATCAGGCTGTAGGGTCAGTTTCTGAGCTTCTTCTCAGAATAGACTTCTAGTGTACCATGTTCAAAATGGTTATTTTCTTGAAACCTCTAGGAAATCTAGCTCAGAGCAGTCGAATATGAGTTAGCTCATCATCCATGATCAGCTTGGTGCCTTGGAAGCCCAAATGAACACTGAGTCTCTGGCATGGTGACTGTCTTGCCTCCCAACAAATTATGATTTTTTTTTATTTTTTTCATTTTTTATCACATTGACATCAGTTTGTATCCGATATCAAGAACTGATGCTTTCACTTCTGACTTCGCTAAATAAGCAAGGTCTGAATGGGAATGGAGACTCCCTCAAAGTCCTCCCCAGCCCTAGAGGAGATGATTGCAGGTAGGGGCTGAGCCCCACACCAAGGGCCTCATTGGCC
This sequence comes from Thinocorus orbignyianus, assembly GCA_013400375.1. NCBI lineage: Eukaryota > Metazoa > Chordata > Aves > Ciconiiformes > Thinocoridae > Thinocorus > Thinocorus orbignyianus. The sequence continues at coordinate 29,354 of VXBW01006841.1, forward strand.
AGGAGGCAACAACACCAGAGGCCCTGCAAGAGCATGGCATGCCCAAAAATACACATGGGAAGAGAAAGCCCACTTGTGGTGCTGCAAATGCAATGCTTTGGAGAATTCAGCACCTCGACAGTTAACACCACACACACAGTTCACAACCCCCTGGTGCCTTCCAAGTGTGGCTAATCACTCACAACCCTCCCCAGCCCTCCTGCCATTGACTTGGCCATTCTCTTTATAGCTCTACTAGAGCGTGTTCAAGTTTCTGTCAGAACCAGAAACATGCCACACGCTGCTCTAATCCCTTTAGCAGTCCACAGACTCAAGCAGCTCACCAATAAAAGGGTGAGTGCCACCCCTGAACTTCTCTAATTCGTCACAGTCAACAGGATTTTTTTCCCCCTCTTTCATAGCACAGCAGTAACTTAACAAGCCTTTGATGCACCGGCTGGTCCCTGTCGCATCTACAGGCTGATGAAAGTGCTGAGGGCAGCAGCAGACAAGGGATGCTCAGCTACAGAGTAAAAATAAGCTTCCCTCTTAGCTGTCCCCAGCATCCCACAGCCGAGGGAGAAAAGGAGGGGTGAGGAGGAGGTTTTTCCCAAACTGCCTCATATCACCCCTCCAGGCGTCCCCCTAAATGCAGGTTGGATGCTTCTGTATCCTGCAAGGCAAAAGGCCATCCTCTTCCCTCCATCTCCAACCTCTGGCAGCATGGCAGGGAGTAAAGCATCCTCAGTCTGGTTCTGTCATCCTGGCAGAGCAGCAGGGTCTGGGACTCCCCAGGTCATCCCGGTTAGGTTTACAATTTGTAAACGCTTAGACAGATGGGCCTGGCTAGTTCCACAGAAATGCCGTACAGGATACAGCAGGGGCCCTGCTGAGCAACATATTTTTTCCTTTACGCCTTGCAAATCACAGCCAGCAGTGAGTACAAGCAGGTTTTTTACCTCCTGTGTTTAGGAAATCTCTCTGCCATGGCTGATGAAGAAGGAAGAGCTGAGTGTGCTTTGGGTGTCAGCATGAAGGTGTCTGCTCAACTTGGAGCCACTTCTCAGGCACAGAAATAACGTAGCTCACAAACTCAACCAGCGAGACCCTCGCTTTCTCCAGAGAAGGCACAGTGATCCCAAACAGCTTCCTGAAAACAAAAGAGGGGTGTGGGCTCACTCTGCCCAAAGTCCTGCGATAAGTCCTACCATTTACATGTGTGTGTTTGTAGGAGCATGTGCTCATCAGCTATGAGTAACGGATGGGATGTCTGGGAGGCCAGGAGTTTTGAGGCCGTGCTTGAAGCCCCATCTGTGATGTTTGCACCAGTCCTATTCACTCTCATCAGCCCCCAGCTTTTGCCATCGTCTTTCTGCCTGGCCAAACCTTCCAGGATCATCTAATGCCCCTCACGTCTCCATGAGCCTTGGCAGCTTTAGGGAGAAGACAGAAAGTAAAGCTCAAGAACAAATTTCCCTGTGGGTTAGGAGAAGAGTGCAGCAAAAGAGACAGAGGAAACCTACCTGGAGAAGTTGCCTGGAGAAGTTGCTTCTCCAGGTGCATGTAGACACGTAACCCCTGGGGGGCTGGCTGGGGTGCCCACAGCTTAGTTCTGTTTGGGGTCACTTGTCCACGTAAGCTGCACTGCAGCCTGTCCCTGTGGGATGTCACTTTGGCCCTCCTATCTACCAGTAAATGTAAACACACACATGCACATGCTCTTTACTGCATCCAGGCACGGCTGTGTTAGCTTTTAATCCACCCATGCCAGGCCTCAGCTTGCCAGGGAGTCCATCCAGGGGCATTTGGTGTGCCTGACAAAGTGCAGTGGTGATGGGGGACATTTCTTGCTCCACAACTGCCATTGCCTGGCTTGTGTACGTGTGTGTGCATAGGTGTGTCAGAGGAGTGGCTGCGAGTCTGTTGGGGAACACACCGAAATTCTGTGTAGCATCCAGAAACCAGGGGTAAGGGTGGCTTAGAGGACACACACTGGTTTCTCAGAAACAGTAATGCATGTTCCATTTTCAAGCACTGACAAGTCCATTTTAAGGGTCTAGAAAGGATTGTGCACACACACGCTATGTTTATTAAGTATACATGCAGTTCAACACCAGTCAGGATGGTGCTTTTCCTTTCAGGATGGTGACCCTGTTCTAGGGAAACTGATGAAACCTTATGGGAGGGAGATCTGAGTCATGAGAGCTTCTCATGGAAACTTACTTCCTGGCCTCCTTTTTGCTGTGCACTGAGAACAGAAGATGAACTAAGGCATGGTGGAGGGAAGCTGCAATAGCGTGAGCTCTCTGGAGCGTGATAAGCGGTTTTCATTCCTATAAAACATGCAGTCTTTCAGTATCAGTCTTTCCTGCTTCTTATTTCTCCCCTTTGCCCTCTTCACTCCCAGCCCGGCCCAGGGAGCAGCCTGTGGTCTTTGGTCACACATCCATTCAGTAACTTGCAAGGTCCCATCATTTATAATTCTTAGACACACAAGCTGCCACTTTCACATACGGAAATTCCCAAAGGTCAGAGAAGGGAAATGGTTAATTCCTTTTATTCAATGCCTAACCTCCCCCCTCATCCCCCACTTCCCACCCCCACCCTGTGTGAACAGGAAGCTTGAAAAGGAAAAGCTTTCTGAATCCAGCAGCTGGGAATGGAGGAATCCTGGAACTTTATGCTGCAGAAGCTCAGAGACAACAATAAAGGTTTCCCCCCCTTCCAAAGAGCAAGTATATATATAAAAGGAGTTATCTCTTCAAACAAACACATGGGGGATGGGAGGGGTCAAAATCCCAGCAGGCAAGTGCTGAATTGGCTAAAGCTCCAGTGAGAGTATGGGTAGACCTGAGCAGACCTGACCGTATCACAAGCCCAGTAAGTTGGAAAAGCTAGGGAGAAGCCTAGCCAGGTGATGCTCATACAGGTGTGATTTGCATCTTGCTCATGTCTTGTTTGCATTGCTGAGAGACACAAGTCAAAAAACCCTCTTTCAAATGCTAAGTAACATGGAGTGGACCTGAAGGGATGATGCTTTCTTTATAGGACCAGCCCCAGACACCAGCTTGCAGCCCTTTCAGGTAGGGAAATCAGAGTGACTGAAATTTTGGCTACTTTTGGATTTTTGCCAACCTGAACAGAAAGATGAGGATGAGGATGATTTGCTTAGAAAGTACCAGTGTGTCTGCCAGGACTAACGGGAAGCCAGACTCATGCCCCAAGGAGTTTACTTGCTAATTGAAAGCAGGAGCCTGTTAAAACAACTTTCCAAGACTCTGGCACTGCAGAGCACACGCCTATGCTTTTGACACTGTGGTAAAGATTCTTAGACATCCTTATAGAGAGTGTTAGGATGCCACAAAGTTTCCATGAATAGTGTGAACAAATAGTCAGGCAAAGATAACAAGCTCAGTCACGTACTCTGCACTGCGGGTGAAAGAAGAATGAATTTGGCATGAATAAAGATTTGTAATTTATCTTTCTGCTTGCAGTGCACATAGCCCCAAATCAAGGCTCTCTGAGCCCAGTGGTCAAAAGGACCTGCTAAAGTTATTCCCATGCCCCCTCGGTGAGTGTCCACATGTACTTGCACATATGCAAGCAGGAGCACACCTCCAGCACACTTCCAGCGCTGATGCTTTCACTGGAGTTTCACCGTGCGAAGATGGAGCCTGCTGCTGTGACTCAGACCTGCTGCAGCTGGCAGTGAATCGGGCACCATGTCCTTCAAGCCAACTCAAACGTGATCAGCTGTAGGTTTTATTTCAGAAACCAGACTGAGGCTCTCTCAGATTCTGTAGCCTGTCACCAGAGTGATGCAAGCAGGAGCAATGTACCCTGGCAGCTTTATCAAAATTAATTACTGCTTAAAAAGCCTGCTCTAGACTAGCTCAGATGAACACCGGCAGTTACGTGGCAACAGAAGAGGCAGGGACCTTTTGTTTTATTTCCCTGCTGATCCTGTGCACAAACTGTGTCACCACTTCATGGTGGTGTGAAGAGCTAAGGGCTCCTTGGAGGAAAGAGGTACCTGGACTGAAGCTATGCCACAAACCAGAGGGCACAGCCTGCTTGAGAGCTGCCCTCCTGTTCACAGCACAGTTTCGCCTTTCAGGACCTCAGGAAAACGAAGGATATGAGAACTTCCTTTTTTCAGCCTATGCATGCAACCAGTGCCACCAGTGGCACTGAAATCTAGTGGCAACTTTGTCCTGTGAATCGCAGAGTCCTGCCACTCCCACATTTATATGCTTCTGCAACTGAAGGAGGCAATGGTAAATAAAGGCATGATCCAGCGGCCAACTTACACCATCCCTCTGCATTTGTAACCCTAAATCTCCCTTTCAAGGACCCAAAGCCTTATTTGTGTTGGGCTTACAGTGATATTTATCGCAGTCTTCAGCTATTCTCCCTTTTTGAACCTTTGGATATTCTCCCCTCCATACAAGTTAGGGGCTCACATCTGCATCATTGAACGCTGCCCCTGCCAGGATGTGATCAAGCCATCAGACCCGCTGTGTCCTGAGGGACCCCAGCTCGGACTCTCCTACAGCCCACACCAGACAATCCCAATGCCATCCCTCCCACCGCAAGAGAATGGAAAGGGGCCTTGGCAGCGCCAGCTCCCCTGCAGCATGCCCTGCTTGGGGTGGCCCTGGGGACTGCAGCCAGATGGCATAGCTTAGAGCGATCCAACCCCAGCCCCAAGGCACTGCTGGCAGCATGTCAGCCTGGGATCAGACCACAGTGAGCCCCCTGCTCAGCAAGAGCTGTCAGCCTGGGAACCAGAAGGGCGTTTTACCTGGCCACAGACAGCCACAGTGCAGAAAAAATCACAGGGCTTTTCCTCCCCACAGCTATAGCGCTGTTCACCTGTTTCCCTCACACCAAACCCTATCTGACACGGGCCCATGGCTCACAGGGTTGTGTGCTGTCCCACCTCCTTGCCCGGTGCATTGCTTTCCGAGCCATCTTCCACCACTGGGTCCATCAATCCATCTGTCTGCAGGGTGAGGATCCACAAAACTCTAAGGGCCCGCAGCATCCTGCTGTGTTTAAAGGGGAAGTAGTAAATGCTGCCTGAGTCACTGTTGATGTAAATACCACATCACATTTGACAACTGCTCTAAGGCAAGGCTTCGTTACTTGTATTTTGCGATCTGACTTCAGGGACTGCTTTCTGAAGTTTTCCTTTTTTTTTTTTTNCACTCTCTTGTTTGTAACATCCCCTTTGAACTTGCGACAATAAAATTTCCTTCCCCAGTGATTTAGTCCTTTTCCACTTGGCACGCATGGACATTTTCCCTGCTGTTTCTATGGAACTGAAGTCCCCACGACTCCCTTTTGTTTACTTCCTCGCAAGTAGCTGAGCATCGCCGGTGAGGTCAGAGGGAAGGTGCGTGGCTCTGGGAATAACGAGAGTGATGCTGCCAGCACCAGCAGGCTGTAAAATTAACCTGTCTTGACACCTACCCTATTTTCAGGCTCTCCCTTTAAAGATGCCGGGGTTTATATGTTTCCATCCACAGCCGCACTTCCTGATTTCAGCTGGCATCTGAATAAAAGTACCAAAATACTATGAGAAAGTTGTAACATTTGTGCAGTAGCTAAGCCAGCAAAGATAAGGCTGATGAAATGCCTCACTTCAGGAACAGGTCTGATTACCTTTGGGACACAGGACTCCTTTTGTTCCCTCTCTGGCCCATCATTTGGCACTAGCCTGGTGGGCCAGCTGAGCCAGTTCCCACCATCAGCACTGCTTCACTGGGACTCACGGAGCCCAGGGACCAGGAGAGCTGCTCATACCACTTTCACATCCAGCCAGTTGTTTGTTTTGTGGGAAGGTAGGGGAATTTAATGGAGATATTTTCCTGAAGCATCACCGGTCATTGCTGGAGAGGGGTCTATCAGATTTCTGGGGCAAGTCCCATGTTGTGGATATTCTGCTTCTAAAGGATCTTCCCTCTGCAGTCAGAAGGTGCTGCACAGCTGGTGCCACCCGTGGGTTACGGGGCAGGAGCCCCAGAACTCAGCACAGGTCAGTGCCGCTGGCTGAGCAACACCAGCCAGCACACTTCTGGGATAAGCTTGATCAATTTTATTCTCAGATTCAGCCAGGAAAGACTCCCGACTAGAAATACTCCAAACAGGATGAAGGTGAGGAAACCCGTCATTTTCAAACCATTTCTGCCATCTGAAATGGTCTGGAAAAGCCTTTCAAATTTGATGCTGGGAAAGTGTTAAATAATCAAGTGGGTCTCAGTAAAGCAGGTGAAGTGAAATGTGCTGGTAGCAGCCTGCCAGGATGGTGGGTTTCTCCACTGCTGAACCAGGTGGCTGCATAATACCCTGTGATTAGCACCCACCCACCCTCCCTGATCCTGCCAGTTCTGGCTGTGGGGACAGGTGACTGTGGTTAGCAGGGCATGTTGGCTTGGCTCTTCTTACACAGCAAGGTCTTTTTTAAACTTTCCCTGGGGAGTAGAGGGGTTGTTTCACTGCCTCCTGTTTTGTACAATGAAGTGGTGCCTGGTTTTTGAACCCACAAGCAGAGGAAGCTGTTGTACCTGACTGGTTTCAAACTTTGCTATAATTTTGGCAGTGTCCTTTTAGCTTTTAGCCCTGTTGCCCTTATTCTGCCCACATGCACTTCAGACCACATCCCTACCTGCCTTGAACACAACCAAGATACTCTCACACCTGATGGGGACCTGGTCCCTTACATTTGGGGCATTCTCCTCCTCTCAGATCAGCATAAATGAGAAGCGGCTTGGCTGAAATTAATGGCCCAGATCCAGGGATGCTTTAAGGAAGACGGTGAACAGAGTGAAGGTCCCTGTGCTCCTCAGCCCAAACTGGGCTGGGATGTGCTGTTTCCCAGAAGGGAGGTGCGGATGGGGAGGGTAAACGCTGCCAGTGCCAGGCTGGGTCCCCACCGACAGAGGCAGCCTGGCATGAAGCCAGTTCATCCCTGCAGAGAAGGTTGCTTGACCTTTTGAATTTGTGTTTCCAGTTGAAATATGCATTTATTTTGCAAAGTACAGTGAAGAAAGCTAAATAGAAAATTTCCCTTTGAAAACATTCTGTTCACAATCTTCCTCACCTCCAGCCTTGTCTCTCTTGTCCCTCCCTCCCTCCTAATTTTTTAAAGTGAAGGAAAGAGAAATAACCCAAGAGAAAGCAGGACATCTGCCACCCTTCTGACTGCAATGTTAATAAATGCTTTTCATTAAAAATCATCTTAGAAATAGACGATTGTTTTGACAATGACAAAATATATCCTTATTGTCATGTGTTGTCCTGTTGTCATGGAACCCCTGCTTTCCAGGGAAGAAATATGCACATATGGAAACCATGGTGACTGCTCTTCAGCTCTGCTCCAGGGACTTTTTGACTGCAGCCACCTATCCCAGGCAAAGTCTCCTTCCCATCACCCATGGCAAGCTCCTGAAGGTGGTCAGGGGATGGAGCTTGCTGAGGACAGCCATACCAGTAGCATTTTGTTGTTTACAGCCAGCATAAAGGCCACTTGCAAGGAAATGTTCAGCCTACAACCACAGTGAGGTAGAAGCAGGGGCACATGTTGCATGTAAACTAGTTTCAGTGCAGGTGCAGGCCAGAAAACTCGAGCTGACTTTGGTCACCCCAGCTTTGTGTGTCCATATGCAATGGAGCTGCACCCTACCATGCACAGGACCTGAAGGATTGATTCCCTTCTCCTTGATGAAGACCTGACTGTGGCACCAATTCAAGCCTGCCAAGAGCAAATTATGCTGGCAGGGCACTGCCACATGCTGGTTTTCTCTGCCTAGTGGGGCTCAGTGTAATGGAGAGGGACCTGAAGCCCCCAAAGCATTTCTCCAAGTTGGCATATACAGCCTAGGTCATGAGGCTGCTGAGCTTTCAGAGAGTGGCACATCCACCAGAGCTGTGAAACTGAGATTATTCATGCAGGACTCACTCCTGTTCGCAAATGTCTGTGCAGTGCCCTTCACAGGGGCACAGATGGCAGGTGTGGTACAGAGGCCCTTCCTCCCACAACCCGTGGGCACCAGAAGGGGTGAAGAGTTCAAACATTTATATCTCTTTGAGAGAAGACAAAGTGACATTGGACTAACCCCTGTAGCACACACCAAAATGGTTCTAGAATTGGAATTAATTTCCTCAGGACTAACAGTCCTGGCTTTTGTGTTGTCAGCCTGGCTTAAAGCTGGGATGCTCAGACGTAACACACCACCATGCTCCTCATCCCACGGGCAAGTACTGCATTGCTGAAGGAAAAAGGGAAAATGCAAGGAATAAAAGCTCTGCCAAGAGGCGCTGTGTCTGGGTTTGACGAAAATATAATAGAGCAAGAAAGGGCAGTGAAAGATATCACTGAAACCTAATGTCCACCAGATCTTCCATGCTACACCTGTGCACACAATGCAGTTGGACACAAACTGCGAGGCATCAAGTCCTTCCAGATTAACTTCAGAAAAACACAGTGTTCCGTACCTTAAAGATTAAAGCAGTTTGGTCATGGAAATAGGAAGCTGCCGAAGAACCAACTAATGATGTTGCTTTGTATTAGCTCTTGCAAGAATATAGCAATGAAAGACTTTTCACTTCCTGAGTTCCTCAATATACTTCCTCTTACCTAATTTCTTTGTTATGTGAATACAACTTCTGTTCCCATGAACAAGGAGGATGCTTCATTTTGGTTTCCAAACACCATTGGCAAGCTGGGTTTACACTTTTGTTAGTAGTTGCATTCAGGTCTGCGGTTGTAAAATGGTGATTTTTTATTTTTCTCATCATAGTCTTCAAATTCCTACCTGCTGGGTAGGGTGGGACAGGAGGGACAATGTTGGCAATGTCCGTGTGCCTTTGGAGTATAAAGCTCATTTTTAGAAATTACATCACTATTTATAGACCTAAATCCAAGTGATTTTCTCAAATGATTAAGATCACACCCTCAAAGACAGTCAGATATTTCATTTTGAGTGAAATCAAGGGGATTACATGTTTACTTTTTTTTTTTTTCATATGGTTGGCCATAAGTCCCTCTCGCAAACAGGACCACTCTGAATCACACAGGCACTTTTGCAAGCCAAACTTGAGAAGCCCAACACCAATCTCCATTGTATGGGCATAAGGCCAGAGGTAAGCACAGCAAGGAATTGGACCTGAGCTAAAGCTGAGGAAAGGAAGTCCAACAGCTTGTTTGTGTTCTCCGGAAGGTGAGCATAACTCACTAAACAAATGTCAGGAGGGGTCACATCCCGCTCTCCTGGAAGCCAGAGGGGAATTAACCTGAGGAGAAACCCATGTCAGAGATGAAGCACAGAAGGCTGAATTTTAAGAACAAAAATGGACGATTGGTTGCATAACAATGGCAAAGAAAAACATCCAGGAGCTGTTCAACAGGGCTTACCCCTCGCAAACTGTGTTACCAACTGCATGTCTCTTCTTTGCAGAACATGCATACACCTCAAAGGGTTGCAGTTGCCTGCCCCTCTTTGCAAATAAGCCCCACAGGGCTCCTTGGAAAACACACCATCTAAATCCCTAAAGCAACGAGCTGCTGAAATTACAGCATTTGCTTCTGAACCATTCTGTCTTCTGCTCAGAGCTCCCTTCTACCCCTTTGGTTCTCCCATGTCCATCCACCTGCCTTGCCATTGCCCTTTCACAATCCCCTCTGCACTTGCAGTGGCTCTCTTGCAGCAATTAGCTCTTTGCACTGCACAACAGGTAGCCTCAATGAGAGCAGGGTGGCAACCATCCGTGGGGATGGCTGATGCTGTAGGGCTGCTGTGCAAATGCAGTGCCCAGAAGAGGAGGCCTAGGTGAAAACACCCTTCCACACCACCTCACCGACCGGAGCACATCAGCCTGGGGAACAAGCAGACAATTGTCATCTCCACAACCATCCCCACCCCCAGAGACTTAGAGGGGATAGAATCAAAACCATTGCACCTATTTCTTTTTTCTGCCAGAGCTGAAGCAGAAATAGATTGTGGAAGTGTCCCAGGTTCCTTCAACAGTGTTGTCTGGTGGGTGGTGGGCCCCGGCTGGAACTGCAGCTGGAAGAAGACCGTGGGAACTGCAGATGAGGCAAGTGCTGTAGGCAGCGCAGGTGTGGGATGAAACCCAGGACTGATAATGGTCCCTTGCGCTGATCCTGGCTACTTTACAGAATTTGTTTTGTGCTGTTACAAATGTTGGAGTCGGAGCTGGTTCCCCAGAGGCTGTAGTATAAAGAATGAGTATAGAAGACTGATGATTGTTTTCTGGTTATCCTTAATCCAGTCTAACTGAAGGTGAGCAGCTGACCTGGTGATCTGCTGTATCGTACATAGGGGTGGTGTTGTGGCAGCGTGAGTTAGATTCACTCATTGATCTGGCAGAAAACTAATTTACCAAAAAAAGAAAAAAATTCTGTCAGGAAAAAATTCTTTCTGTAGCCTCCGGGATTACAACTTCCAATGCAAGGGAAGCTCCAGAAACGTATGGCAGGAAGAGCAGGGCCACCCCTTTCACCAGCAGCCCATGGTCAGATCAGATTAAGTCTAAATGGGAAACTGCACCCTGAGGGTCAGCAGATATTACTCCTGGTCATTGCACAGCCTGAGTCCCTATTGTTCATGTCTATTTTGCATGGGTGTAACCCTACTGGTACTAACACAGTTACTTCTGCTACATCTCTACAGGTCTTGGAGAGAAGTAGAGGCTCACTGATTTAAAAGCACACTGTCCCTCCAAGGTCTGAGTTTCAGTCCTGAATCACACAGAGGACAGGCCATGAACAGAGCCAAAATGAACTAGCTGAATTAAGCCACCCAGAAACAAACACCAGAAATCACCTCTCAGTAAGTGAAAGGGCAAGTTTGAAAAAATGAAAGCTTGTGAACATTGATAGGGAAACAAGATCTCCAGGGGTAAAATAATTAGGAATATCCTTATAGCACACGTGCTATATCTACAGATCTTATGCTTGGTGTTATTCAGGTCATGATGCACTGTCAAGTCCCTGTACAAGAGCAAAAAAGCAAACTGTCAGGATGAACTAAGAAACCACCCTGTCTGTCCTCAATTCTGGCTGGCAGCACAGGTAATGGTTTGTTTTCATTTCTGTGCATTTCACATCCGTCTGATCAATACTCCCAACAATAAAAGCCTCAAGAGGAATTTCAGTGATAAAGCAATCAGACAAAAGAGAAGGGGTTAGGGTCCCTCCTTACTGACCAGCCCCAGGGTGTTTGCTGGTGGAAGGGAGGTGCCGATAACCTGGGCAGATATTCAGGCTTCCGTTTGTTTTGCTGCCCCACTTAATCCTCACATTGGCTGAAGCCAGCAATGCTTCAGTTAGATTAATGAGCCAAACTAAAACAAACCCGCAGGCTTCGAGTACAGGCTCTCCTGTTTAACACTGTGAGATCCACTACCAAGAACCGTGGAGTCCAGATGCAGTTCACCATTAGGAAAGCTCTTTTTCTCCCCTTTTGGTTTTTCCGCAGTGACAGAGGCTGTGACACAGAGCTGTGGCAATGGGATCCTGTGTCTCCCTTCAGGTTGGGCAGGGAAGTGGCTGAGCTCATTCACATTTTTGCCCTGCTGCTGCCACCACCGTCTCCATTCCCAAGGAGGTGTGAGAAATGCACAGCAACTCAACTGGCTTCAGAGAGCAGTCACTGAAGGAACCCAGGACAGAAAGTCATCATCTTGGACTTAGAGATCCACCACTAAGCAAAAGCACATCTTTAGTGTTTTCATTTTAGAGTAGCTGTTGCTTGTTCACCCGAGATGTTAAAAGATTTTCTCTATGTTTTCTTTATGATATATTAAGGGGACCAAATCTCCCTTTCCTGTGTTCCTCAGAGATTCTGCCCAGATATTTTAGGAAATCCTGGCACGGGAGGCTCGTGAAGCTGAAAGCTGAGTTGCAACTGAAAGAAGGGATGTGAGTAAAGGCTGTGAGTAAACAAAAAGCCATTTTTAAGAGAGACTAAAAAAAAATTCATCTCAAGGAAGAAAGGGGGAAAAGGAAGGAAGGAAAAGAACTTCCCTCCTGCCAAGTGCACATGCCAACCCCCCACTCTCTGAAAAGTATAACTTTTCATCAAAGCAGAGTGAAGACATCCACTTCTTAGACAAGACTCTGAAAAATGCCAGTAGAGACCAATGGAGGTGAAAAGAGACTGCCAGCAGTGCAGGAGTCAGGTAAGCAGGTGGAGAGCACAAGAAAGGCAACTGCAATAGTTGGAGAGTCACTATGAAGTAATTTTGACTATAAAAGAGATTACTGCAGCTTGTCAAGATTGCTGTGATTCTGGAGAAAGTATTTCATAGAACCATAGAATGGTTTGTGTTCAAAGGATAGTATAGTTCCAACCCACCTACCATGGGCAGGGACACCTCCCACTAGAGCAGTTGCTCAAAGCCCCATCCAGCCTGGCCTTGAACACTTCCAGGGATGGGGCATCCACAGCTTCTCTGGGCAACCTGTTCCAGTGCCTCACCACCCTCACAGGAAAGAATTTCTTCCTAACATCTAATCTAAATCTTCTCTCTTTTGGTTTAAAACCCCTCATCCTGTTGCTCCGCTCCCTGATCAAGAGTCCCTCCCCATCTTTCCTGTAGCCCCACTTTAGGTATAGGAAGGCTGCTATGAAGTCTCCTCCAGAGCCTTCTCTTCTCCAGGCTGAACAACCCCAACTCTTTCTCCTATTTGAAAGTGCACGTGATGGGAGCACAATTCCTTTCTCCTGTAAATAGGTCATTATCCATGGCAAAGCACAGCCAGGTGCTCTGTTACTGAAATCTTCTCGCTTAAAGCTAAGAAGCCAAATCCAAGAGAAGAGAAAGCAACTTCTGTCCTACTAGGTGTTTCAGCTACACTCAGACTGGGAATTCCTGAGTACAATTTCCATGTGTGTGCTGCAAGTGGGCTCTAGCTGCCAACTCCATGCTGAAGAGGACACTCTCCTGCAACTGTGCCACCTCTGCATGGTCTGTGAGGCGTCCACAGGATGTGTGTCTCATCAAGGAGAAGCCCCCATTGTCAAAATGTTAGCTCTCAAGCTGCCTTTATCTAATGAGGCTGCCCAAGAGCCGGGGAGGAGCCTGGGAGGCACCCACCAAGAGCAGCTGGAGGGAGGGGAAGCAGCCCCACCAGAGGTCTATGTTACCTGCAGCTTGTAGATTCACATACTCAGCTGTAAGGGAGTCAAGGAAATGAGAAGCCAGGAAAGCATCATGGACTGACCTTCACAGCACTGCTAGGGAAACCCCGGGAGTTTTATAAAGAACAAGCAATAAAAAAATCCTCTGAAATCTCGTGAGTTCTCTCTTCCCTAGTAAATTCTTTGCTCATAGGCTTCTCCAAAACTGTGAAAATCTGTGAGACTGCCTTCTGCTAGTGTAGTAAAGGAAACTTGGGGGAATTTCCCCTGTCATGCTGAAACTCAGGGAACATTTAATGCATTATGATTCGGCAGATGCAGCTCTGAGAAAAGACCTCCTTCTCTCTGCAGATGAGCATCAGCTCAGTGCAATTGTACCACAGCCAGCAGTTTCTGGAAGAAAATGAAATGGGAATCAGCCCAAAATTTTCCTGTGAACCTAGTGCCATGTTCATTGGACAATATCTCTTATATGCACTGGTGTAAATCAAGATGTATATTTCTTGCAGATAGCATGAGGAGCTGACGTGGAGGAAGATCAGAGCCTGACTATAACTAACACCAGAAGCTGCATTTACGTCAGCCAGAAAAGGGTGTCTTTGCCTGGATATTTTGTTCAGGCTGTTCTGTATCTCTGAGGTTTTATTTTCCTTTTCCTAACTATAAAAATTATAAAATGAGATTAACATAAAGATAAGAGGCGAGTAAAGCACTGTCTTGGCTGAGCCAAGGGGGTTGGCACTGAATATCTGTCAGCTTTGAAACTCCTTCCTCTTCCTCCTCCCTGGCAGAGGACCTCCAGGGCAGCAATGTAAGGCGGTGCTGTAAGCATCGTCCCAGGCCCTGTACTACACCTGGCCCTCAAACATTACCAAAAAATGGCCTTTCCCTGAGATCCAGCTGCTTTACAAACCTCATCTGGCTCTTAAACACTGCTGTGAATATTTGAAGCAACCCAGCTGAGCTGAACCTGTGCCAAATCCCTGACAGCAAGGACCAAAGTCCACCTTCGCCATTGCAGGGGAGACAGCAATTCGGCAGTGCTGCAGCAGCGCTGATGCTTCACAGCACCAGGTGGTGGGCCTCCATCACAGCTATTGCCGATTGAAGCAAGAGGACTCCTCATTTGGGGCAACCCTGCTCTGAACTGGAAGGAGGTTGGGCACAGGGCACCCTGTACATGGCTGCGTCCAGCTCTGGATCAGCCAAAGCACGGGAAAAAAACGTGTCCAAGGGAAACCACCGCATCTGGTGGTACAGGACCACACAGATGCACTTGCAGCCTGAAAGGAAATGCAGACCCAGGGCAGAGCACAGGGGAGCAGACACTGACTCCTGCGGACAGCACTACAAAGCAGCAAACTGTAACCCCCAAAACCTAGGAAGTGATGACTGTTTTGATCTTCCATAGTAAAACAGACAGCTTTCAGGAAAGCAGAAGACCAGAGAAGGAGCCACTTGAATCAGTGTGTCTACTCATGAGAGTCTGACTCTTTCAGTTTTAGAGGGAACACAGCTGTGTTATTTTACTACCATGCTTTGGAGACTATTTATATGTGCAGAATACAATTTTTAACTCACATATCAGGCATCTGTGTTTACTTTGCTGGAAGCAGGTCAAGCTAAGAAGTGTTCTAGTTCATGCTGACACACACAGAAAAGTGTTCCCTGCGTCTACTGAAAGCCTCTGAAAAGAAGATGCAGCAATTTGGAAATAACTCTCAAAGTGAGAACTCTTTTTTTCTTCATGTTAGAGCACAGGAGGAGCACAGGGAGAGGTAAGTCATATTGGCATGCAGAATTTGGACTGTTTGGAAATAAGTGGTGATGAATGGAGGCACTACATAAAGGAACCACACTGTGTCCTCCACAGAAATATTATAGCCTTCTGCATGTTCAAGCAACTTCTCTCTTGCCCATGTTCCTTGAGTCAGAAGCAGTGTGAAAAAGAAGGAATCCTCTTCAGTGAAACTTGGTGTACCCATGTCCACATCTGTGTCTATATCCATTCCAGGATAGAAATACTGAGTTAAAAAATCTTCTCCTGTGTGGGAGGCAGTTCCCCTCCATCTTCATCACAAACAAGGAAAAGACAGGAGGTGCCATGGCGTCATCCTGCACAGCTCTGGGATGGAGACAATGCAGGTGCAAAACCAGAGTGGGAAACAAGAGTGGAGTGAGTTCAGGACTCAGCCAGAGCTTTGTATGATGCTGTACTAACATCTTCAATAAAACACACCTTTCTGCATCTACACACCCTGAACTCCATGGTGCCAAAGACAGCCATCACCACACAGACATCAGAGTAGTTGTGTCAGCCACCACAAGCCCTGTAGTTGCCAGGCAAGGAGAATTCTGGCACCCCATGGTGTGTACTTGAAAAAGCACATTTCTGGGGAGCTTCCCACTGAGCAGCCTGTGGCTGATCAGTTCTTGTACTGCGTGGGCAGGGGCTGGACCCCTCTGCCAAGACCTTCTGGGTGATGCTGGCACTCGGTGACCAGCATACACTGTTCCCAATAGGCTCAGCATGCCACTTGCAGAGCCAGAGATGGTCAGGCCATGAAGTTGTGGGACCCTTCCTATGAAATCTTGTTTCTAGGCTATTGTCTCCCTGAACTCCTTCCACTGAACAAATTAAATGCTGATTTACAGGAATGGTATTTGTTTACACGTTATTATTGTTAGCAATTGGCCGGGATGACAAAAGGTCTTTGCAGCAGCTCAGTCACACAAATGATTTCAGGAACTCAAAGATAATGGCACCACAAAGAAGTGTTCCCATGGCCAGGGTGCCAGTATCAGCCGACAAGAAATGACAGCAATATATCCACCTCAGCAGGACTGCTATGTGCCACTCGAGATAAGTGCTCTTGCCAGCCTTTGACACATCCACATATATTACATTTTGCTGCAATTTTCACTGGGGAAAATAGCCATGAGGAACACTGCTTTTCACCTGATGTAAACTTTCATGTTTCAGAGATTTCTGAGGTTCCTCACAGAGATTAAGGCTAGGTTTGCCCCCCATTGCCAATGATTCATACATCTCTGTCCCCAGTGCTTCCTGATGAAGATGTCGCTACCATCCTGGGAACCTGATGTGCATCTGTCTGTGCTGAGGATAGTCAGGAACTCCCAGGCAGTTAGAGTAGGACTGAAGTATCTAGGAACATCTCACTAACTGCAGTCTGGCAAAATATTCCCTAAAGGGCTGACCCTGGGAAGCCAGTACACCATAGCTTTTAACACTCCTTTCCTGGATCCTAATCTGCGGTTATGAATGAGGTTATACAAGTTGCCACAATTGTGAGACTCATGAATGAGCTCCTCAGCAGACCTGCCAGCCTGGAGCTGCAAGAGATGTCCCCCTCCTCACGCCCCACCAGACTTAAACTTTTAGGGTTTGGGGGTCATGGGTGGCTTGAAACAGTACTAAGCAAATAAAATCTGTTTCAGACTGATTTGATCAGATTGTCTGAGGAGACAAAAGGGATACTTTTTGTCAGCCAGATGCAAACACGGTTGAGGTTGTTGCACAGTAGCTCTCTCATCTTACAGCCAAAGTAACCCTGTCACATGCAAAAAAAGAGAAGAAAATATTACCCTGAATTACAACAGTATTTCTGAGTGATGCACATGAGTTTAACACTGGTCTACTTTACCTGGACTTAAAAAATACCAGTCTTTTTTACTGAGCTTTTTAACCCATGTAGACCAAACATCCAGTGGCTATGTAGTGTCCACTGTAAATACCCCTCAGCTATAAAATTTGTGCTACGGTGGTTAAAAATGTTGCAGTGAAGCAGCTTCCCTGGTGCAGATGATTGTGTGGGGAAGCTGCTGTGAGGGACACCACCCATTCCCTATCATAATTCAGGTACTGCTTGTCCAGCTCTCACATTAAAGCCCATCTCCTGGTCCATTGTGACCAGCAGCTTGTCCACTTGCTTAGTGGGGAAAACCAGCATCAGGCTGGTTCAAAATTTCATTTCCAGCCCTGGAAGCAGCAGCTCTGTTGCTAGTAATATCAAACAACTGCATAAAAACCCATGAAGGTCTCAAGGAAAATATGAAAGGTAGATGGATCATCTACTCATGCCTAAAAAACTTTCAAAGTCTACGGTCTATAGAGTGTGGCCATGCTTCACCAGATCCTGGATCCTGAGGCTGCCAAGCTGCACATTAGAAAAACAGTAGGAAAAAACATTTCGCAGACTCCTCTAATATACAGCAGCCTTTATCTCCTGTCTGCATTCTTCAGGGGCTGTTTCTGAAAGGCAATTTACTCTGCCAAGCACCCACTGGCTCTGCCCAGCCTGCTGTGGAGCAGTGCCATCTGAAATCAGGGTACCCCACCGAGACCTTCCTCTGGCTGGCTTGGAGCTGGCAGCACTCTTCTGGGAAGTCCCCCCTGCAGGGTCTCTTAGCAAAGCACTCTCCCAGGCTGCAAACCAGCACACTCAGCAGCAGTCATCTGTATCTGGTAGTCTTTATTATCTCAAAAAAGCATACAGGAAACAAGCTGGGGAACTGTCGGGGAAGAGCATCTTTTGGGGGATTGAATCATCATTTTCTCATCAGATGCCTAGTTTCTTTCCTTGTGATCTCTGCCCTTATTTCTAGGAAAAACGTGTCTTTTCTCCGTCCTTTACTTGGAGAACTCTGATGACCTCAAGAGAGAACAGTACCAGGGAAGTTTTAGAGGATACCTTCTCCAAACTCCTTTTTATATGGGGCTCTATTCTTCCTTAAGAAATTGCACATGCTTACTCTCAGAGAGGGTACAACTGTTAAAATACACATACCTAATAATGACCATGTTTGTAACATAACAGCAAGAAGGTGACGAATCTGTTTTCACTGAGGTTGTCCTACCTACTAAAGTCAGGATGGAAGCAACTCCAGGCAATTCTGGAAAACAGGCTCACCAGCTGTTTGGACACTTCCAGACTATGTGGACAAGAACCTCTATTAGCATCCAGGGATAGTAGTAGTAGTTAATTAGCACAATAGTAGTTGTGCTAATAGTAAATTACAGCAGAATTCCCTCAGGTCTCAGGTAAACACATGCCTTCGTCCATTCAGCTGCATTACTTTATCCTGACAAGGGAAACATTCCTTTCTCAGCTCAGTGTCCAAATCACTGAGGACCAGGTTTGAAATGTTTAATCGCAAAAGATGCCAGCCCTATGTATAAACTTGTTTGCAGAGTGGAAAAGGACATCAGAAAGTGTTGAATCAATTTTAAGTGATTATGGGTCAGACTGCAAACAGGTAATTCCACATGGTGTCAGAAAGATGTTCCTCTCTTTTGGATCTGGCTAGTCCATAAACTAAGCATCCTCTGTGTCAGCAAGTATTTTCCCTGCTCATGTAAGATACCTCTTGGTTTGCCCATTTAAGCCATCAGTCCTCTCTGCAAAGCAATGCCCAGCATACAGGATAAAAAGAATTGTTCCCCTAAGTCAGCACAATAATGGACTCCAGCAGATAAATTTGCTCTGTCCTTGAATGCCCTGATTTTGCGTGCCTGTTCCACCCATTTGTTGCAGGAATCACAAGAAAGAATATACAAAATTTGGAACCAGTTAACTGCATGGGCATACAAAACTGAAATGAGCAGCAAACACTGGATTCCAGGTCACAGAAAAATGTCTCCTCTGCCCTGTCACCTAATTGAAAATACTTCTCACAAACAATACGGAGTGTCGGCTGCTGTGTAAACTTCAGTTGCACTAAAGGGACAAAATGATTTCTCTGCAACTTTCTCCAGTCTTTTGGCCAAAACCAGACGCTAAAATGTTGTATGCCAAATTCAAAAGTGTAACGGAGCTTCAGTGCTTAGCATTTTCCAGTTCCCTCCTTACTTCCCCCCATAAACCCCAACAGCTTTGTATAAAGACAAAAAAGAGCATCACTGAAAGCACCACGGAAAGGCAATCTATGAACTTCTGTTAACATGCTGTGGGCAGCCCCAGAGAAGTTCCCTTCTTTGCTAAGACAGCAGCTGCACCGGCTTCCTATCTCCCATAAGCAGCTGCCCATCTCCTGAGAGCAGCAGCACAGCCAGGGGTCAGGGTATGTGGAGGACACTCATGGCTGAGAAGGTTGGCACTCGCCTAAAACCTACAGAAGTAACAGTGATGGGGAGCTGCTTTGCATATAGAAGTAGTATCCTGTTCCCTGGAAATGAGCTGTGGGGAGTCTGTAACTCTGCATTCTCCACTCGTTGCACCTAAGACACATCCTGGAAAAGGTTCTCTCTCCTTTTGCCAAAGAAGTCTTTCAAAATTGGTTTTCTTCTGTATGCCCCTGCCCTCCAACTCTCATGTGATCTCCTGCCAGCAGTCAGTCACGAGGATTTCTGAGACGCCTCTACGAGTTGATCTACACATACATAAAATACCAATATCATTGTCACGGTTTAGCCTCGGCAGCAACAAAAGCGCCACGTGGCAGTCCCTTGGNTATAATACATCTAATGATCTATAAACAAATGTCCAGAGAAGGGCAATGGAAAAGATGCTGGGTTCTGCTTGCTTTTCCTTGCCTGCCCCCAAGTTAGTTAAAATGCCCCAACTGTTGTTCCATGCTTAATTTATCAGCACAATATTAGGTAAAGAGCTAGCCAGTTACTGTTCACAACCCTCCACATAAGATTGCTCTGCTGCACTTGCAAATTTCAGTAGGAATCAAGCCATAGGAAACCTTTCCAACAATGTGTGCTACCTGGCATCTAATCTTTGCATTCATTTTGCCCTGCAGCACACTGACCTGACCACCAACTCCTTTTGAAAACAAAGTGTAAAGCACGTTATATCTTTCTTAGTGAGGACACCAGAAGACACCACTTCACCCTTGGCATTTCATACAACTTGCGAATATCTTGTAGCAGCTCCTAATCTTTGCAGTCTTTTTTTTTTTCTTTATTTTTTTCCTAACAGTCACTGCAGCTGGACAACTGAAATCTCCTGTAGAAAGCAGTTGGCAAGCTGACAGTAAAAGAACAAATTCTAAAGCAAGTTCTTCCTTTAGCTTTTGATACTGTGGACCATTGATGGTGGCACAACAGTCACTCATGTACAGCTAAGAGAAATGAAGTGATAACCTCTTTCCCAGAAACAGCACCAGAAGAGCAGCCCCCATGCTTTGCTGACACTTCTAGGGCCACAGGTCTGAAACTGTGAACATCCAGCACATCCAGACACCATTCCAAAAATACACTCTTCATTACTGCACCCTTCTCAGATCTGGACCCAGTCCTCTGTAAACTGCTCCTTCCAGTGACCCAGCTAATTGACATTGTACATGTCAGATGACATGTCAGGTACCCAAATTTCTCCCACCCTCCTATTTTCCACTCTTTCTCACATTGACGAGGCACCTGTCCAAGTTATCTGCCTCTACCTCTTGTGTTTTCCCTGGCAATAAATCTGGAGGAATTACTGGACATTCTTCTTCCCATGTGTCTGTTTGAGATATGCCCATTTTCTTCTTCTCTTACCCAAGCCAATGCCTCTTTTAGGAAGCATGATGTCCTGGCAATGCCCTGTCACTCAGGCAGCTCAAAGACAACTTCTCGGTCATTGTGACCCTGTCAGATCCCTCAGTTACTCTTCTTCTCTTTCCAGTTTGAATAACTTCTCTTTCCTGACTTTTCACCCCTCCCAACCACACCAGATGTATAAACCTCCTCTTCCAGCCTCACATCTGAGATTCCTGTGCAATGATGAGTGTCTGTAGATGTTCCCCTCCATTTTTCTTTGACCTGACTTGTTTTATTCTCAATCCAACAATTTTCCCCACGCGCATTTCATCCTGTGGTCTATCTCATCCTAAATTTCCTTGCTTGTCATTCCTTGACATTGAGTCATTCTTGTTCCTGGACAAGGGAGGAGCAAGACTTGCCCTTGCCCTTAGACTGAAGGGTGGAAAGGCAGATCTCACTCAAAATGGAGCCCTCTTCAGCCCTTCAGGCTGCTTGAAATGCTCTCCCCTTTTGACTCAGGGAAGGAGAAAAATCCCTCTGAGTAGCAGCAGGTGACATCTTTTCTCTGCACTCTCAGAGCATTGTCTAGGAAAGTCACCATTACTCATAAAATATTTAATTTTATCAAAAATCAGCATTTTTCATCCTCAGGAGCTTTAGATTCTTTACTTGGCTCAGAATTGAGTTTGTGACCATTTATGATACCTGGGGTAAAACATTAGCACCCAGACAAAATGCAAATTTTCCATAGAAGCCAGACATTTTCAGTACAATGGGAAAACCAGCAAAGAACATATGGTTCAATTTGGAAAAGAAAATAGATTACAAGATTAACAGAGGGTTGAATTTAAAAATTGCTCATGCTGTCAACCCAGTGCTGGACTTTTTCCTGATGACAGACTAGTCCAAGAGAAATTCCAGCTCAAAAACTGCTAATGAATTATTTCCTATCTAAAAGGTGAATCATTGTTTTCAGCCGTACAGGAAAAGTTCCTAAAAATTTTGGTAGGAGAGCCCCAGGCGCAAAATCTTGAGAAATATATTTCTTCATGTCCTTTGTGGAGCCCAGCTGGGTTAAATGGGAAGCGGTTTGTCTGGGAGGATCTCCTCCTCATCTCAGCTGGCCAGGACAAAAGGGAGCAGGGCCGCCTCTCCAGGCAGCCAGATGGAAGCTCAGATTCTGTGTGGTTCTTTCAAGCAACATTTTGCACCTGGAAAGAGCACCTGAAAACTTGAGAACAGTGGCTTAAAAATCACAAGGTAGATTTAGGGAAAAGACCCAGAAGATCATTTTGGAATCCCTGTGTAGGGCAAATCTGGATGTTTTTCTGCACCTTTGCGTCAGCTCAGGTGCATACTTCACTTCTATATTTACCTGTTTATGTGTGTGTATGAGTTTGGTTGTTTCCTTTCGCATGATTGGGTTGGATCCTAGTTCATGATGGTCCTGGGATGTCTGACATGCACATCACCAGAATCTTAGCAGATTGAAATGGTTATTTCTCAGCCTAGTAACTTGACAGCTGATTTCTGAAAGTGAAACTGACACAGAGGTAAAATGTCAGTGGTTTTAGGCACAGCTCAAATGACTGTTCTTCCTTTCCACACGCAGCCCAGTTCAGTTTCACAAAAAGAGACGCGCTTTCCCTTAACAGCTATTTCTTCCCAAGAGTAAAGGCATACGGTCAATAGAACCGCTGCTTTATCAAATGCAAACAAATTCAGCTCTTGGTCTCAATCTAATCATTAATACAATGTTTATCCATCCCATGTTGCAAGACTCTAATATGTTCCAAATGGGAGTTCTTGAGAAAAAAGGGACTTCATTGCCAACCCTTCCCCCTCCTCATGGCAAATATTTTCATTAAGAGCTTCAGGAATTTCTCTAAGCAATATCCTATCAACACAATCTAGCTCTCCCCCCAACTCCCTGCCCCCCCCACACATTTCAATTAAAGTTACAGAAATCATGTGTTGCACAATGCAAAGACACTTGACTTCTATCCTTTATAGTATGTGCAGAGGAAAGCCCCTCTCTTGCGTCCCCTCATTCCAGCTTGAGCCTTAGACATTCCAGTAAATAAATCCAGTATTCACACTGGAGAGGGACATCAAATGTCTTCAAATCATCCACCCTTTTCTTAATTATTTTGTACCAAAAAGGTCAATGAATGCTTTTTTTCTTCTATGGCTTGAGGGGGTGTTTATTAGTGTTTATTGAGTAATACCACATTTCCTGTTCCTGGAATCTTCCCATTCTTGCAATGCTTCTCTTAGTGTGAGGGTATGTGTCGCGTTTCCTCTATTGGGCAGCCAGGCAGGAGAGACACTGCAGGGTAAAAAACAGTTGGTGACAGTGAAAAATGAAATTTCAAGGTTGGAGGTCCTGAGTGACACTGAAACAGGACATAAGACTATAGTTTTGCTCCTGGTGGAAGACTTGATTTGGTTAGACAAAACTGACTTTTTGCCATTCTTTTCCATTGCCTCATGACACAGTGCCAAGTGTGTGCTTCAAGCAGAGGTAACGGGAGAAAGGAGCTGCTGTGGGTCAGCTTTGCTCAAGGCTTCCTCTTCACCAAACCATGAAACAGCCTGGGGGTAGGGAGGGGAAAATCCTTCACCATTTAGTCCACAAAGTGCTGAAGGGTTTAACCCAATACCTTTGTTCAAGAGGGAATGAAAAAAAAAATAGAGGAACACAAGAGACCTCTTGAGCCACAGTCTCATCCTCTGTAGCTGCAGACACTGATAACAGAATGATTTTCAAAACGCACATAAATCATCTGCTTTTGCTTGGGAGGGACATAGGAATTACCACAATGTTGCTCTTAAAAAAAAAAAAAAAGAAAAAAGCTTAATGATTTTTTTTCTATTGCAGAGGAATGTAGTCAGTGAATCTGCAGTTCCCCAGATTGCTCAAATAAAGTAGATTGTTATGCTTATTCCTAAGAACATAACCTTTATCCCAACTTCACATTCTTAAACCTCCAGCCAGGAGAGTGTATTAGTCTTGTTGACTAAATGAAAAAAAAAAAGAAAAAAAAAATCTATTATATCATTTACTTCTTTTTGATCTAGATTTTTATAGGCAAAGATGAAATCACTTCTTAACCTTCTTCAAGGACTTTAATATATGTTAAACTAAAAAGCGGGTTTTTCATATTGCAGATTTTTTTATTCTTCTAGCTCTTATCTGACCCATCTGTATTTTTTCTGCTTCCTTCAACCTCTCCAAGCATGTCTAGCAGAGCCAGACTCAATACGTTATTGTGGTACCCACCACTGAAGTTCAGAGAAGTGCATCTTCTCTGTGCCCTCTTGATGTGCCTTGATGTCCCCACAGCACAAGGACAATATGGGTCTTTTTTTCTTTTAAATTGGCTGATTAAGTCATTGTATACAGAAGTTAATGTATAGTTATTCCCATGTCTTTCCCATATTATCATCTTTCAAGATGTTATTCCCATTAAAGTGATAAGCTCAGTAAGTATGTGACAGGAATAAATACCATACAGATAAGCTTTATCTTGGTCACTGAAGGAATCCACAAGCTAAAGCAAAGAGTTAAAGAGTGAACACAGGAAACCCCAGACAAATCCCTACTCCACCAGTCTTGTCCAACAGCAGCAGTCAAGAATATGCTAGGAGTCCCAGTCTCAAATCTTAAACTCAGATTTTTCATGCTGTTGCAGAATTTAAAATTGCTATGATCCATTGGAAAGACAATATGTATGAACCTGAGGGGTTCAGCAGCCAAGGGAAAAGACAAATCAGTTTCTGAGCCTTCCTCAGGCTTAGAGAAAGAGTGGGAGTTGGATGGGACGTGGCTTACCAAAGGGTGAGCCGTAAGTGCCAGTAGTGGAAAAGGAAAGACTGTGTCTTCTCTAGATAGCACAAAGACACCTCTTTAGCCCAGGAAATGGAACAACTCTGTTCTGCTGGTGTGTGGTGACCTGTTGTGCCTGCTATATGGAAGCGGTTGGGACACTGTTAAAAGTGTGTAGACCTAAAAAGACTCACAGTGAAGCATGATCTTTCTCTTGCAGATGACGTGGACTTAGGTTCACCACACCCATCTCTCTGTCCTTAACAGCCAGCCCAGGGGAAGGATGAACTTCCTAGCATTGGCATCTATGTCAGACAGGCAGTGGTTGATGTTGATGACATCGTGGTGCCAAAAAGCAGGAAGATGTTGACAGCTTAAAGCAGGTCCAAAGACCAGATTCACTCTGCATCCACACTATAAATGCACCATCTTGAATAGGTCTGGAAGAAGCACTCTGGCCTCCAGCCCACCAGGAGATGCTCCAGCTCACTCTTCACTCAGGGCCAGCACACCATGTCTTGTCCTGCTCCCATACCTCCTCTCCATGTCCTGCTGTGACACCAGCCCCCGTGATTCTCTGTCCACAGTTTTCCAGTCAGCCTCACATGCTCCAGCACAACCCACTCAGGGACCTTGAGAAGCCAGGGTCCATCCTGCCAGGGGCCTTGAGAAGGCTGGGGAGCCTGGCCCCATGTCTCCATGCTGGTGGATACAGCAGTAGTCTTCTCACTAGATGGAGCTAGCGGATGGATACTGGCAAGCCTGTCCTCCCTCCTGGAGGTGCCCGCAGTCAGCACCACATGGAGAGGGGATGTGATCCCATGCAGAGCCCTGGCTCCTCACAGCTCCTCCATGGAAAAGGAGACCTTTTGTTAAGCATGGAGGAGAGGATGTTTCGATGACTAATGTTCTGGCTCATGACAATTCAGAAGAAGATGTGAATGAAGTTTTCACAGAAGTTCTGGAGGCAATGGATTCAAATGAAATTGGGGAAAAAATAACGCTGCTGCAAAGCCAGCTGCCTCTGGTACAGGAGGAGCCAGACAGAGGAAGAACCAGAACGGTGCTGGAAACACTGCTGCCCACAAACATCCCAGCAGTGATGAGGTAAAGCTCTGGATTAAATTCCCATTGTCTTCCAAAAGGAAAGTAAACAATTGGGGGATTGCTCAACACCAGTTCTGCATAGACAGGGAAAGAGCAGAGGTGCAGTACAGACCTAAACCAATGTGTCTGGGGTGTCCAGAGACTGCATAAAAGTTTGATCACATAAAAACCTGTCACATATTATGTGCTTGAAGGTGGTGGAGGTGGGGTACTCACAGCAGGCCATCTTCATCCTTGGCTCACAATGGTGTCCTGCAAGGCAGCCTGGTTGAACACCCCAGTACCATCCAGAAAACACATCCCACACCTTCTCCCCTTAGCACCTCATGTCCCAACCAGCCCTGCTCTGTGCCCCACAGCCCTCCATGGGTGCCTGCTCTCTCAGCCCCAGCTCCCTGCTTCCACCACCCTTCTCTCCATGCTGGTGCAGCAGTCGCTGCTCCAAATGCCTCACCAGCTGGCACACTTCCTTATTGCCATCCCCACCACTCTGCTAAATCCAAAACTCCGGGCCACGCTGACGTTTCAACTCCTTTGCATTTGCAGTGCTTTGTGCTGGACTTTTCACACATTTTCACACCTTGTATTCATTGTTTCATAACCTCACTAACTCAGTCATGGTCTGCTTTGAAAATCTATACATGATCTTTGTTGAAGTCTATTTGCAGGGGAAAAAGTGGGAATCAAACAGATATGTCTTAGCATATGTGAAAAGCTACAGCCCAACTCTGAATGGTGAAACCAGTAATCAGCTCAGAGAAATCCCACTTCCTATCCAAGAAATCTGTTCCGAACACTGACTCATTTTTTACTATGACCTCTGCATGTATTTTTTCAATGATTTATAAGGAAATGTTAAAATTGGTCAGGGGGCATAAACTGGTAACTAGTACTAAAAATGAAACACCAACCCCTTGCTGAGCGTGAAAGACTTGTGACGACTGTCTTTCTCAGATATTGAAACACACTTGCAGGGTTTCTGAAAGGAGTCGGCATTTTATCAGATCATATGATATGTTGGGTGTTAGCCAGATTTCAGTGAAATGCACATTCAGCTCTGATCATTTTTTAACAGATTTTTGGAGGTTTTGTTTGCAAGTGCACACCTCAGGAAGGCAAGTGGGTGGGTGGCTGTGGGCAGAAGGGTGTTGACCATGTTCAACACCAGAGCAGCAGCTTCGTTCTCAAGTTTGGCTTCCCTCCCTTCACAGGCATCTGTGTGCTTTCTCTACCACAGAGGAAAACCAGGTCACCACTTGGCAGGTTGTCTTGGAAGCAGTGAGGTTTGGCTGTAGGAGCCAGAGGCTCTTATTCAAGTGCATCCTAAAGATACCTGACTTGATCATCACTACTCATAGGTCTCTACCTCATAGAGCAAAGCAAACTCAGGTCTGGCAGCATCTAAATTAGGTGTAGATGTCTACCTTCAAGGGGTCTAAGGGTCTAAATACAAGGTGACACAAGGAAGGGGTCTAAATACAAGCTGATGTGGCTGATAAGCTCAGCTGGCTAAGCCCACACAGCCCTGCTGGCCTTACCATGCCTGGTTTCCATCACAGAGGGATTCCCACACCACTAAGCATTAAGCAGTGTTGATGTGTCCCTAGAAAGCATTTCCTTGTGGTTTGAATCCACAGGGTTACAGCCTCAGCCTGCCTGCTGCTTCTGCACATCCCTTTCTTCCCCTGACGGTGCAGTGACGGTGGGTCGGAAAGCAGGGGGTGACAGTGCTCCTACATGCCTCTCCCTTCTCTCGGCCCCACCAAAGATGAGAGCCAAGACTTCCCAAGTGGTTGCCAGCCCCTGCAGGTGGCTGCAGCCCTAAGCAACCAGGCACAATGCAGCAGCCAGAAGCCTCCATGGCATTGCTGGTTGCCCACCACCCAGCATCCTGCCAGGACACAAAAATAGCCGTGCCCTTGGTGTGTGCCAAGGGAAGGCGGGGGCTGGAGCAGGTGACACGCTTTATGCTCCACTGCCAGACGCTGGCAGACCCATTTCAGGCCATCCCTTGCCACGTGTCCCCCCCTCTCCCTTTCCTGCCCACGGGGTGGTGGGGCAGCGTTGTCCCCCAAGCCCAGGCCTGTCGCTATTAGTCCCCTGGCATATGGAAGCTGCGACGTCCCAGGGCGCCACTGCCTGAGTGCGGGGCTTCCCTTCTGACACTCCTGCATTCAAGCCCAGCCCGCGCCACCGTCACAGGGGGATTCTTACAAAGGGGAGAATGCTTCCTTTCAGCAGCCCAGGGTCAGCACAGGGCTGCTTTGCTCGCAGAGGTCAATCATTAGGATGCTCGGAGATGGCTGGGATGCTTGGGAAGGGCAGAGTACTCTCCACCCCCCTGCTTCTCCCAGTGCTGCGCGTTGTCACGATGATAAATGAGAGACCGAGGTGGGGAAGCTCTTGACTGCGCGTGGCCTGGGCCCCTGGGGGTTCGCAAACTACTGCAAAGCGGCAGCTGATAAAATGGTAACTAATTCAATTAGTGAAATTTAATTTAGGTGGGGAGCGGATGGTGGCTTTGCCAAGACCATATGGGAAAACAGTGGTGTTTCCATATAGAAGAACTTAATTTAAACAATGAACTCATGGGTCTTCATAACCCAGCAGCCAAAGAGCCCCCAGGAAGCCCTGGAAGGAGTTGTACTGATTAACAAGACAAAAGCCTGGTGGGTCCGGGCCAGGCGGGAGGAGGCGGGTGGGAGTGGGCAGCAAAAATGATCCAGGTTCAGGTCGTGAATCTGGCCGAGTTGAAAGAAATCCCTCCCCGCCACAGAAAACAGTGTTTATCTCCTCACATACCCCCTGCCTGCTTCCTCCAAACGACGTGATCCATGACTGAGCCCATGCAGCCCAGCGGGAGACGGTGGGGGGTTCGGACGTGCGAGGTGAGAAGGAAGAGCTGGATACGTGCTCCTCATCAGTGGGGAAACCGCTCTGAGGAGAAATGCCAAACTTCTGCAAAGACTAATTAGAGTAAAAGGCTTCCTGTCCGTCACAGCCCCGTGCTGCTGCGCTCCCTCCAAGTGCACAAAACACCTGCCTTCAGAGCGCCTGACCTTTCGGAGAGGGAAGGCGCTGGCTGGGTGGTGGAGAGAGAGGAAAAGGGGGAGACTCGTGTCACCAACATTTTTGGGAGGAGAAGGGAACAGCAGAGCCAGGAGGTAAAGAACCATCAGCCATGGAAGCTGGGGTGGGGAGAGACACCCTGCCTACTCAAGCAGAATCACACTGCAAAAGTCCAAAGATCATAGCAAATCTCACCTTTCCTAACTAGAAAGAGATGAAAAAAGAAAAAAAAAAAAAAAAAAAAAAAAAAAAAAGANAAAAAAAAAAAAGGATTTTGGTTTACTTTTGTTTTGTTTTGTTTGGCATTCAGCCTTGTTCTTTGGAAAGAGCCCTGTGATCGAGTCCTGCAAGCAAGAGCCGTCCCGGCACTGAAACTGTCGGTGTAAACCTTCATGGAAACCAATTTCTAGGTCTGAAAACCTGGAAGTCTTGCTGCAAAGTCTGGGTTGCTCCTCTGATGAGGGAACAGAAACACCACCATGTGATGACAAACACCGAGCACCACAAACAACATAAGTAGCAAATACCAAACACTTAGAGAAAATACTGACGAAGAAATGCGCATGGAGTTGCCCATGACTGTATCTCCACGGCACCGACGTCTGTTGGGAGCAATTGGGGCTCAGCAGCAGGCTGGGAAAAATCCAGGAGAAATTCCAGCTCAGTTACTACTACAGCTTAGGCTCACAGGGAGAAAGCACATCCTGTTACAACACTGATGCACCACACAGGCCCAGTCCAGCGTGTGGCTGAGACCTGGTGGGACACGATCAAAGCCAGGCAGGAGGAGCAGCAGCACGCCTCCTGGCCAGCAGTGAGCTACTGCTCTACTGCTCCCTCAGGCAGGGAGGGATCCGAAAGCTCGCATTCGGTAGGACATGAGCCTGAGAAGGAAGCTTTCCACAGCTGAAAAGAAGGATCCAGGATTTTTAATCTTTTTCATCCGGTTTTGTCTGTGGAAAGTTAAGAAGAAAAGACAGCTGTAGTTACCTAGTAAACTGTGAGACAATGTAAGTGTGCTTGGGTAATAACCACAAATCACGCGTTCAGCACTAATCCTAGCCCTCTGTACTCTCTCACTTCTAATGCTGAACTGTTCTCTTTGCGGATTGCTTTTCTGGACACTGGTCAAAGGCAATTTTTTAGCAAAAACGTATCCGCTGAGGAGGTTTCCATAGTTTGTTTTTGTTTTTTTGTTTTTTTTTTTTTAAGGAGACAAAAGTTTTCCATGTTAAAAAACATGCATTAACTCTCCCTGAGCTTCAGGCTGGACTGTTCCAGCTTCTTCATCCACCTACTCAGGCTCAGGAGTCTTAGTGCCAAGCAGGAAAGGATGTAGTAAGTAAAGTCCTCATTCATCACACGGGGCTTCACATATGCCATGGAGGATGTTCTATGGACTCCTTTCTCTAGGGACACCACAGAAGAAGGTGCATCACAGGACAGCTGAGACCTGAAGTTGTGGAGAAGGACCTGAAGGTGCAAAGAAAGGAGATAAGACTAAAGATGTGACACTAAAGCCTAAAAGACATTAGGCTGAATTATAAAAGACATTAGTGGCTGAATTATATGAACCCACAAATGAGTGGGCACACAGCAGAACTGCAGGATTTTCGCTCTTTCACAATTTGGGATGTTTAGGTGCCAAACTGGTCATTATTTGTGCTGGCTACTCATGCTCTCAAGGGCTAATCTGGACACAAAGATGTGGCTATCAGCTACATGACAGAGAAGGTGAGGAAGTTCTACATAGAGATTACATCCCCAAAGGATCTCTTGCCAGGAGTCTTTCTCTGAGTGAGCTCACTGGCATCAGAGATGTTTTGTGTGGGGAGAAAGATGCAATACACCTGCAAAGGCAGAAGGCAGGGAGACGGGTAAGAGTTGTTGATGTCGATGAGTTGATGAGTCGATGAAAAAGCACCTCAGGAAACTGAAATGAGACAAAATGTATTGTGATCAACTCCTGCATGTACAGACAATGAGGGGGGGGGAAAAAAAAGAAATATGCCACTGTGGTAGAAGCTCTGCAAAGAAACCATGATGGAGTTTGTCTTCAGCTACTCTCTCCTGGGCTTTGAGTGCATCAGCAAGAGTAAGGTAGGCAGCTCTTCTTGGAGACCCAACAGAACCTGTGTGGTAGTACGGGCGCTACTAACAAAATACACGATGGATTTAAGACTCACAAGACAGCAAGGGAAAATCCAGAGCGGGGCTTTCTGGAGTTTGTTTCTTTTATGCACCACTGGAACCAGGAAATTTATCAATATGGAAGTTTAGAAATGGTCTGAGGTTTCACGGAACTTGCATCAGAGTGGCCCAGTGCCTAATGCTACCGTAACTCACAAAGGTCACACAATGAAGTGCTAGTTTCAGACAGTGGCTCTGGGAATTTCAGAGAGCTGTTTAAAGGAACACTCCAAGGGTTGGCCGAGGTACTATCAGGCTGTGCGGGAATCTCACTTCACCCCACAGATGCATCAAAATCAACTTTGTTGTTTGTGCACCATCTGCGACAAATGCAGAATTTTTGTCTGGTCTCATGAACTTTTTACTGAGAGGAAGTTATAAACTTCCTTGGCCTATCTGGAGAGTCAATTTTTTGAGATAGCTGTTGATGGAAATGTTTCAAGTTTTAACTGGACTCACTAAGAAGCGAGATACGGGAAAAGTGAGCTGGTATTTTTCCAGTGTGCAGTACAGACTGGTCATCCACGTCCACACCAAGGGGTTCTCAGTGGTGATGCACTAAGACAGCAACTGTGCTTGGTTTTCCTGGAGCGCTGTGCACCAGTGCAGGAAAAGCTGCAGTCAAGAGACTCCAGGCTCCCTACATCAGGCAGCCACACTTTTATTGCATCATCTTATCCCTTGCTGATAAAAAAGAGATGTCAGGGTGCTAAACTGCTGGTGGGCAGCCTGCTGCGGCGCTGCTGTCATTGTTAGCAGAGGGAACTTGCTCTGCGGAAGTATGGAGAAGGCCAGTGCATTCACAGAGACAAGAATAAACTGCGCTACAATAGGATTTGGCAACAAATGCGAAGCATTGTTCACTCTGCTGTTGTTGGGGGTGCAGAGGAAGGCACAGTTTCTCATAGAGAAGCAACATGTCAGCTCAGTTCTCTGATCCAGATGGAAAACCCACAGACAAATATGGCTATACCTCAGCCTCTGGGTTTCTCCAAATTGGGTTTGCTTGGTTTTGTTTTCAGCTGCATCAGAAGCTGATTTTATTGTTGTTTAGCTTCATCATAATATATTTATTTTAGCTATAACTTGAAAGTGACAGGTTCTGCCAGTGAAAATCTGCCAGTGAAAACCTCACATTAGACATTGTTGGCAGTTCCATCCTACCTTACATGACCGCAGCTCCCAGGGTGACTTGTGGGATGTACTTCCTTGGGTGAGAATCCTGGTTCTTCTTGTTTGAATGGTAAATTTGGGCAGACGGGCTCAGATAAACACTATGGGCCAAATTTTGAAAAGTATGTGCAACTGCAGATGTAATATTTTAGCCTGCTAAAACAAGGAAAAACAGTTTGTGCCTGCCTCAGTGGCAGGAGATAACATGTTACTCCCTAATAAGTCTCACTAAATGCACAATTCAGTCTAGTCAAGATTTATTATATGCTCACATACCTCCAGCTTGATCTATTTGTGTCTGTTTGGTTCATTGTTGGGAAAACCAGCCTGTGGGGCTGATCACTCTTGCATGATGCTTTGCAAGACAAGCACCAGTTCAATAAAGCCAGAAGTTTCCTTTCATGTAAACGGTGGGCTGCGTAAGAGCCACCACCACAGCAAATTCTGCATTTTTAGTGGCCTGTGTAATATAACGGCTCATTTAAACTGCCCTGAAAGCCTGTGTGCTACTGACAGAGCTCAAAGCCAAGCACCCATCATGGCAGAGTGAATGCATGGAAGGAAGCAAAGGTCACGGGCTGGTGGGGCTTTCCCACAAATGTTCCATGGAGGATAGGAACCTTTCAAGATGGGGCACATGCACTGAGTAACCTCCACATTATGGCCAGGCTTGCATGCCACCTATTTCTCCCAGAACATAGTTCTGCCTTAAGAAAGCCTTTCTGAATGCAGAAGACAAGATTCCTGGTAGTGGACCCAATGTTCTCACTCTTGCTCTTACTGGTTTTAAAGAACAAGGACATTGCCAAGCTATTTTGGTTTTTAAATGGCCACTGATGATGGAAACCAAGAAACAAACTCAGATACCTTAAGAAAACTTACCATGATCACTGCATTTTACTAAGGCAATTGTTTCCCAGTGGGCAGGATGATGACTCCCCACAGAGTACAAGCTGCCCATGCTCTGTGCTTTCCAGGTAATCTGGTTTTCCCTACCACATGTTCCTGGGAAATGCATCAACTCCATCAGCTTCTTGAGCAACTCTGCTCACTCCTCCTACTGAGGAGAATTCAGTACTGCACAGGTTTTGCCAGCCTCTCCCTGTGTGCCCTGTCTCCCAGACCTGGCCACATGTCCCCAGGCAAAACAAACCTTGCACATGTGGCCGAACCTTTCTCTTGAAATGACCTCACCATGCCAAACTGCAACTGCTCCGCTGTGATCTTCAGAGCATTCCCTGAAAAAAAAAGGACATTGTCATAACCAGGGCCTTGTACAATGCACTCCACAGAAGGAGGGAAGGAAAGGAAATATAGAAAATTGAAGAGATATTCAATGTTGTGAGAGACACAACGGAAGGAAAACTGCCAGGAAGTGACTCTACAATAGGGCCACATCCAGACCCCTTATTCCATAATACTTATTCAGGCAACCCCCTTCCCCTCCAGCAGCTAAACTGTGAGTGCACAGTACCCCTGGAAATGGGGACAACTCCAGGCAGAAATTAGTGAGAACCTTTCTGCTGAGTTCGACAGCCAGACTCCTATTTTAATATCTAAGTAAAGCCTTTAGGTTGTTAGCTAAAGGCTTTCAGTGGGGTGCATTTAAAGCATCCTTCTCTGCAGATATTAGCAGACATTCATATTTACATATTCATATGTACTGCATGCAGAACAAGAGATGTCAATACAGCCCAAGTCCATTTATCACCTTGTCATCTGGTCCAGGCCAGTCATCTTTGCACTTTCTAAAGTCAATGGAAAGAGAAAGAGAGCTATTTCCAAAGGATAATTCGTCCCATCCCAAGATAACTGGTGTTAACAGGGGGAGGAGAGGTTAAACTGCTATTTGAAGATGCCCCTGGGGTCTACCAGGAAGCATAAACAACTGGCCTAGACTAAACACCTATCTGCCAAATAAGAAAGGGATGAATCCCACTGTCATGGTCTAAACCCATAATATAACACAGAGCAGTAGAGCGGTAAGTGACCAGATGGAGAATTTATCATACTACAGTGCAGTTTCTAGTTTCTTATAATATAACCACAGGCTAATGAAATAGTTGATTTGCTCAACAGACTGCCTCAGCTTCATTACAAGAGCTAGTCTGGAACCATTACAGTTTGTCACAGGGTCTGTGTATATTTTTAGAAAATATGATGGTCTGGAAATAAAAGATTATGTGCAAGCAACAATTTTGGGTCAATTAATCTAAGGTTCTCTGTACTGAAAAAGGATTCTAGCATCCATTTTTTCCACACTACACAAATTATATTTAACGCCAAATTACATTTAAATTAACAAAACCACTATGAGACTACAATACACTAAGACTACTAAAGATAGCCTCTCCCATCTATTCCCCTGTGCCTCAGAAGTAATGGTTTTATTTTGAACTAGTAAAGCAGATTTTGATTCAAGCCTCTTTGGGTCAGGAAGCTACCAAAATGCTTCAACAAAATTATTCTTGGTACTGTGGAGACACTGAAAATAAAGAAGAGGGTGAAAATTAAAAACAAAACCAAGGAACATGGGGCCTGTGTGAATCTCTCTACCTGGCAGGAATGATTCCCTACATCTTGAGTATGGGCAGCCCACAACAGGTTTCTCCCAGGGTAGGACATGAATCAGATCCAGACTCATGATTTATTGCATCTCCCTGGTTGCCCAAGGAAGAGTCATGGCAGATCCCGCTGTCTCCCAGTCTTGCAGTGCACAACTGTCCTATGGCCTTGGCTGCCCCACAGCCCAGAGCAGGCACAGTGTCCCCAAGTCTTGCTCACCTCTCTGTGTTGCATGCAACAGGCACACATCTATGATACCACCCTCCTCACACAGATGCTGGATGGTTCACTGGGACAAGCCATCTGGAAAGCAATGTCCTGGTCTGGATGATCCTGGAGGATTCTACCATGACCTCATGCAGCTGCAGGAGACCTTGTGGGTAGGGAGCATTTTGCCTCCAAAGTACCAAAGGAAGAGAAATAGTGCCTTCAGTGGAAGATCCTCTGTGAATGCAATACCTGGCCACTTGTCCACAGCTCTTCCAGAAAAGGCCTGCCCAGCTCTGACCCAGCCTTTGTTGAGCTTCTCTGGGCAAGCAATACAGAGCCAGGTCCCCCATAAATGCGTCTTCCCCAGGCCCAGTCTGCTTCTGGGAAAGGCTCTGAAGATGTGCATGCTCATACAGCAACAAGAGAGGATCTTTTTTGATATATGCAGTCTGCCCAGGGACTTTTCCACTCAAGGAATTTTTTCCAGCTGTGTGAAAACCCAGTAAGTGCAGGCATTTATCCAGCATTTTCAGAAGAAGTTGTGCCTGCGTGAGTCGCTGACATTTCTTCATAAAAGAAACATCAAGTGGAAAATAATGCAAAAATTCTTTGGTTTGTTAATCATTTAGTTTACATAACTTCATCACTTTTAAAGGATATATGTAATACCAAAGCCCAGAAAAGTGACTCTTTGTGGGGAAATGCAAATCAGCAATTCAGGTAACTGCTGGTAGCATCTCCTACTGCTCTTGGTTTGGATCTGCTAATGAAATAGTCTATCCATTCAAATTTGGCCATTCTTTCATCTCTCTCTGTCCTCCCTGTGGAGCTTTTCTTCATAATAGCCCAAAGGGGAAGAGCCTAGAGGACCTAGAGGTCATGGTGGTAAAGAATGAAGATGTGTTGGAGATTTTGAAGATAACATTTGAAAATCAGGGGACATCTGGGCTACATAACATGACTGTCAAGACTAATGCCCTCCAAAAGCCATTCTAATTCTTGGAGGCAGCTCCCACTGCTGCTTCTCCTCAGACCATCTCTCCACTACTGCTGGTGTCCCATGCCTGACAGACCTGGGACTCAAAGGGAGACTCCCTTGGGAAGTACTTCATGGGCTTTGTTGCTGTGTGGTTGGTTTGGGGAAGCAATTTTCTTCTGGCTGGCAGATGCTTTGAAGGATGAGATTTGTTTTTCCTCTAGCCACAGGCATTACCAAAGCAACAAAAGGACCTGGGTTTTGGCATTTTCTCGTGTGCATGTGTGATCTTGACCTGCAAGTTTTTATATGGCAGGAGGAGGGCTGTGGAATTTGGGTGGCGTGAGGAGGAGAAATACAAAGAGAGCCAGAATCTACTGTTAAAAGCATAAAAGGGACATAAATCGCTGGTCTGATATTACTCCCAATTCCTCCCTGATTTTAATCAGGATTAAGCACATTTAAACAACTGTCCACTCTTTCAATTACCTCTTGCTACCAAGATTTTTATAAACTACAGACAGAAATTATCTTGAGACAAAATGGCTTTGTTTCTACCCAGTAATACTTCTTTTTAAATATTTCCCCCAGAGCAGTTTTAAATGACACCAACATCTTTCTACTTTTGAATCCATCCCATACATTGCATGCCAGATGTCAGGAGGAACTGTTAACCACCACCACCCACCTCAATGCATCCTCTTTACAGTCTTGCAAACAGTCCAGTCTACACTCACACAACATTTAGCCAAGCTAACAGCAAAGTACACAAATTATAATTAATTATTGTAATTGTCTCTCTCATGGTTTCACTCCTTTTCTGACTTCTGCTGGAATAAATCTGAAGAAACTTTGCCTGACTCAGGAGAAATAAACTGGTGGATGAAAGAGGAGAGTCAGGCAGTGTTTGTCCTTGCAGCTCCCTTATAATTTTTACTTCTTTTTCTGCCATGTATGTCACTTTTCTTCCCAGCCCTATTGGCAACAGCCTGTGTGCAGGGCGAGGCTCGAGGCTGAAGAGGTTTAGACACGCCACAGCAGAGAAACACTTCAGATATGACTGTTTAACCTCATGCAACCTGCTGACACCCCGCTGCTTCCTGCAGGGAATATGGGAAAAGGGAAATGACTCCTGTTCTGGTCGGCCAGTTTCACGAGACAGCCAGCTGCTCTCTTGGTTCTCACAGCCCCACACAACAACAGTGTGCTCCCAGAGCAGCTCCCCTGCACTATGTGCTCGGGATGGAGCCAAGTAAGGACTGACACCACAGAGGTGGTTTCTCCACCAGCAGCATGCTCCAAGAAAGACCACAAGTGTCCCTGGGGCTCCCTCCTACTGACCTCTTACAAAGAGGTCATTGAAATGGTTAAAAAACATATCTCAAGGGGGAAGAAGCATGTCTTTCTCCATTTCATTTATAGAGGCAGAGCCCGATGACACATTTAGGATGTGAAGCAAAGCTACCTTTTCCCAGGGCTGTTCTCCTCAACTTGCCGTGCTATTCCTGAGAAGAGAGACCGCAGAGCATGACAGCACTGATGAGTCCCGCTCTAGGCTGCAGAGGAAACCTTTCTCTCCAGCCTACTCCCTCTTCTGTCTTACTGACCATTCCCAAAACCTGAAGTGCAGTCTGTGCATTTCCCTTTCGAGATGGACCACATTTCTATTAATTTTACAGTAAATCGCTTCCCCATTTCCTTTGTTTATGCTAGGTGGATTCGGTGGTTTCCATCTCACTGTGACGCAGCATTTGGCACATCAGCACAACCCATACCATCACTTCATTGTATGCATTGCTGACACTCCAGCTCTAGAAAAAGAAGGTAAAAGAGCTGGGTCCCTTCACCCTTCTGCATCAGTGCAAATAGAAACTGCAGCCTTGCATCCCTTGGTCCCTTCTTCCTTCAAGCAGGATGGTGCCAAGTGCCAGTGCAGCCCAGTTCAGTTGTGTGCCCGCCAGATGAACACTGTGGCTTACCAAGTACAGCTGCTCCATGTCTTGGTTGCTTCTGATGCCGTGAATCTTGTGCTTTGTCTGGGAGAGTACTGCAACTTGGAAAGGAGGAGTAGCTGGCAGTGTGAGTGTCTGAACCCAAGGACGATGGATGTACCTGCAGCATGCTGGCTGTGAGTAAGCTCGGGGTCAACAGTTTTGTCTTCCTACTGTGCAGATACCCTCTGAGACCCTAAAGCAAGCAGTCTGAGTCTCACCCTTGAGCAACCACAGCCTCAGACCCCTCTCCCCTTTACAGACCACAATAGGTACAGGACGCTCAGGGACAATAGTGGCAGAGAATGAACCCAAAATATGAATGAGTGAAATGTACACCAGGGCACACATCCTCACTTTCCCCTGGGCTGAAAAGGGAAGGAGGGAGGGAGAGAGATAGGGAGGGAGAGAAGGAGGAACTTCAACCTCAGTACCATAACGCAAAGCCATCAGATTTCAGCTGCAGGTATTAGTCCAGGCTTTCCCCAGGGGCCCAGAGCAGGCAGAGAGCAGGCATTGATCTTGCCCATATCCCCAGGCAGAGGAATAGGTGCTGTTCCTTCCTCAGGGTGAAACACAGAATTAACATCTAATCCTTTTGTCCTCCAGCAAAGTCTCTTTCTCTATTCTCACATCCCTCACACTCTCAAGTATTGCTCTAAAATAATAACAGCAAATATAAATGCAGAGGGGGCAGAATAAATTATGCCAAACTCAGGGACAAGGAAAGCCCCCGCACTGTCAGCCCAGGCAAAGGCAGCATCCTCTCCCCACGCTCCCTGCTCTGCCCACTCCCCCTCCTCCCACGGCTTTGGGCTCCTTGCTGAGCACAAACAGCTGGCCTGCACTTTTTTAATTTCTTGGCTTTCTATGGCTTCGGTCCCAACCTTAATGTCGTTTCAATGCCATTTTTCTTGTGTGCTGAATAGCAGGCCTGGAAAGCTCCACCTTGGCTGCAGGCAGCATACACAGCAAGGATCCTGCCGTGCCCATGCCAGGCGCTTTTCTTGCTAAGGACCTGGTCAGTGCCAATTCCCGAGGGCACCCATTGCAGCAGGTTAAGTGTCTCCATGGAGATCTGCCCAGCTCCCTCTCAGCAACCACTCCCTCCTCTTAGAGCTTTCTGTTTATTGCAAACAGCATCCCCATCTTGGCTGGAGCTGGTAGCTCTCCACTTCGCCCTGGTCACCTGCCCACCCAAGTTGCCTCGCAGCCTGCTGTTGCCTGGGAAAACAGCAATGCCATCCTTTGAAAATAACCCTCATGTGACATAGGGCTCTTTCCACTCCTTTTTTGCTTTTTGGGGGGTTGTTTTTTTTCCCCCACCACCCTATTTTCAGATTTGCCTGGATATCTCATGGCAGCTGCAGCATCACACTGCCAATAAGGACTGTGTGTTTGTGCATCAGGGGGGTGTTAGGGAGAGCTTGTAGGAGGAAGGTGGGGGTGCTGCAACCTCTAAAGCCTGCTCCTTCCTCCAGCCACATTGCCCCATCACAAGAAGAGCACTGGTGTGCCCAGGGCTGGGCTATTGGGTAGCCCCTCAGAGCCCCTCACTGCAGCCACAGTGTGCCTTGACCCCAGCTGAGCAACCAGGAAAGGGGTCAGAAATTCTCCCAGGTCCCCAGGATTCACTTGCTTCTTCAAGCTGCATATAATCCAAAGGTCTCATCTCCCATCCAGTATCTTCCATCCACCTTCCGATATTCACCAGCAACAACAGAGCCCCCAAGGCAAATGGCATCACTGTTGTGCCTCCCTAGTGCCACTTCAAACCTACCTTATCCATGGCTGCAAAACAGTGTCCTCTCCCATAGGTTTTTTTTAAAGAGATATGGGGGAAAAC
The DNA here is from genome assembly GCA_013400375.1 of Thinocorus orbignyianus. Lineage (NCBI taxonomy): Eukaryota > Metazoa > Chordata > Aves > Ciconiiformes > Thinocoridae > Thinocorus > Thinocorus orbignyianus. The sequence continues at coordinate 68,950 of VXBW01006841.1, forward strand.
GTGTAGGAGTAAATGCACCCATGTTCCTTCCTCTCTAATGCAGACGTCTGGCACGTCCCCAGTGTATCGCTGCAGTTCCTCTGCTCCTGACACTATTTTGAAGCCATGTCTTCACACCAGTGAACTGTTCCAAAACAATTTCTGCAATGTGTTTGGCACAAACAGTCTTTTCTCTGACATGCCTGTGCAACAGCACCTACTGCTCATTGCCAGAGTATTTTTTGTCCTCAACCCCAAGGAGACCTGCCTCTCTCTTTCTGCAGGAATGCATCTGACACGCTCACCTCCCTGCCCTTCTCTCCCAGCAGGGAAGGAGCGCTGGCGTTTGCAACATGAGGCTGTGGGAAGCCATGCTGGGAAGACTATGTGCCCCAACTGCCCAAGTTGCAACTGGTCTTCAGGTGGACTTGAATCCATCACTTCACCACTTGGTGTATCTAAGTATCTAAACACAAGCCAGATAGGCCTCCTTGGAGCTTGCCACTGCCATAGCAGAAAGTAAAAGCCTTTCTGAAATTGCCGTGGGACAGATTTTTACCACCCATCTCCTCTTAGAATAGCCCAAACCAGTAATGGCAAGCACAACTTACCATTCTTTACAGGTTCACACTGCTTTGCATCATGCAAAAAGCTCCTAGGGGGGCCTTTGCTGCTTCTGGCACAAAAGAATATTTATCTGACCTGTGCACAGGCCACAGAAGTCCAGATTCACAAGGAAAACCTGTGCAAACTCCTGTCCAACAGCTGGCAGGACTAAGACCCCTCCTAGACCTCTCCCAGTGCCTGGAACACACCACATGTCACCTAGATGCTGTCACAGGTGGGTAGAAGTACTGTGTCAAACCTGATAATGGTAGAATGAAATCTGTGTGGTATGGGTGAAGCCACTTGCACAGAAAGAGATTCCTGCTTATTTCATCTCCTTTGTGACCAAAAAGATTCAGTGATAAGTTCATGTGCTTCAAAGCTGCAAAGGCCCAAGTGCTGCAGAGGGGTGACAGATGCAGATCAGTCTCCCAGATGACCATAACAGGCAGATGAACAGTCTTCCTCACCACTGACAAACCTGGGGGTAGCTCTACCCTCCTGCAGCCTGAGCAGTCTTTGAATAGATATAAACAGCTCAGGCACTGAATCCACACCCTTTACCAAACCCGTACATATCCCACTTGTCCCAGCACAGTTGTCTGCCACCTCCTCCATAGCATCCACCCAACAGGAGCTACAGATGCTCCCACTCAACAGAAAAAGGCCAATCAAGAAGACAGAGCACCAGTTACAAATCATGTGGGGAAACTCCAAAGATCTTTGGGGAAAACCCAACACTGCTTTTGGAAGAGTGATATATGAAGGTCTCTCTTCCATCCTCCATTCTTGCTCCTCCAACAGTCTCACCATTGAGCTTAAGAAGCACTTCCAAGGAGGAGGGAAAAAAATTGAGATCTTTCAGTTCCTTTCACCTTCAAGTCAAAAATAAGCTTGCCTACTTTTCCTGTTCAAGGCAGATTTTTCCTGGCCTTTAACCAAGTCTTTTTGCTTGATCTGTACTCAGATCTGTGACGCACGGTCAACATGTTCAGTGAAAGCTGCAGCTTTTAAAGGAGACTGCTTGGGTGTCAAAAGCAAGACCCAGCATTTTATAGTGTCTGAAACTGGCTGTCCAAACACCTTTGAGGATCTGGGCAGTCCTTTTTTCTCCAGGGAAGTCCAAGTCCATAATGAAAGTGTTCCAAGTGCATTCCTAGGGAAGGTTATACAGCATAAGCCCTGCTCAGCAGATGCTCATAAAGACTTCAGTGTGTCTGAGCAATATAATCCTCCAAGTTCTGCATGATACTCAGGACAGTCACAGGCTTTTCTGCATTGGTGCACTGCTGCTTATCCCACAACCTCCCTTTGGGAGAGAAGCCCTCAGTGGAGATGGTGGGAAGCAGGAGAGCCCATGCTGACAAGTATAAGCATTGATGGCTGGGCAAGTCAGGTCCTTCACTTGTTTAAAGCAGGCCTGTAATCTGGTGTCTGATGGGATGAGTGTCTCTCCTGGCCAGTGTTATGTAGGGCAAGTCATTCTGTCTATTGCACTAGCCTGGTTGATCACACAGGCTCCAAACTGCACTATTTCATGGAGCAACCCCATCTATTGTACATGGAGAATTATCACCTTTGGGCAGAGAAAAAAAAAGAGAAAAGAATGGACATACAAGTGAAACACAGGTACCAAAAATGGTGAAAAATTATGAGATCATCTTGTCCTTCCCCCATGCTTAGTCAATACAGGATTGTTCCCTGCCAGACTCCAGAACAATGACACTTAACCCAGATGCAATCATGCTGCAGGAACTGCTAAACACAATGCAATGAAGAGCAGAGAATGAGCTCATATGAGTTAATCCAATTCCTGCAATAAAACAATCCATGGCTCTGGTCTCCGTCCTGCAACATTCTCCCTAGCCAACTCTCCTGTACATATGTGTTAACACTCAAACAAAAGCTGGAGCCACTGGTGGGCCGCTGAAATGACCTGGAGCTGGGAAAATGCAGCAAAACAATATCAACAAACGTTTTTGCTGCTGAAACCATTGCTTTGTTTATATGGAATCCATAAAACTTGTTATTCACAGACATCGGGGGGCAAAGCTTTATTTCCAAGAATGCTCATGGAAAGGAAATCCATTGTGTAGGTCAACATGAATAGACCCTTGCATGTGCAGTTTGTATGGGAAGCATCCAGGTGGCTAGTGAGAAAATAGCTTCTTATCAAATAAAGTCATGCATTACAAACAGCTACTGATGATTCCCAAGCAGTGAGAAGGCATCCCCATCTGCAAAGCATACGTCACCCAAATCGGAGTCTGCAACAACACCGCAGAGCCAGCTTTGCAGAGACCGCCAGCCACAACCCAGCAAGCGCTCTCCATGGCCCTCAAAATCCAGCATTAACCAAAGCGTTCACACTCACTACTTGCAAGACACGTCTGGAGCACAGTCAGAGGGTGAAAAGGAGCATTCCAAATATTCCTTTGGAATCATATCTTAGAGTTGCCTCAGAAATAATAGACCTTAGAACAAAGGGTTAAAATGTCAGCATAGTGTGTCCGCCAAAACACCGTCCTGGAGCTGGCCTGGGTAGCAAACTATCTCCTCCTCCTCCTTAAAATCATTTTGCTGATAAAAAGCAGAAAGGCTTTCATCACTATTCTGTATGCATAATTAGGCTTAATTTGCAGACCAATGAGTTCTTAGTTAGCAAGTGCACACACATACAAACACACACAGAGCTTGTTCATTTATGTGACTGATGCTCAGAAAGGTAATTCCTCAGCCAGAGTTTGGGTAGCAAACACAAAAATGCATTTTGGTAATTTTGATACTGGAATGCAGCAGCATGCGCAAGAGTATGTCCACCAAGTGCAACATACTGTAAACAGGGCCATAAGTAAAATAAACAAATACATGTCATTTCATCTGGGTCACAAGTTGACTCAACATGACATTTCCTTTTGTAGTGAAGAACATTGGAGAAAAGAGAGCCTATTTATACATACTGGAATATATTTGGGTAGGGGTTTTTTCCTAGCTCTCTTGGCTATTTTTGCAATTAGCTGGTCAAAGAATTTAGAGGCTTTTCACCCTTTCAAGGTCAAGGTTTTCTTTATACTTGATCTCACAGGACCATAGGTCAGAGACCTGTATCCTTAAAATTACCCTCAGCCATGAGATTTTGCCACAAAATCAAATAGGAGACCGGGCTGAAAACAGTAGCTCTGAGTTCAATAGTATCAGCTTTTTAAAAGGGTCTGAGACAACCTCCATTTCTCCCATGTTCGCTTTCTCCTCCTGAATGATGCTTTGCAGCTGTGTCTCTTCCAGCTGCAAGGCAGCCAGGGCTCCCCCGGGAGCCCATTTACACTCTTGCTCTTGAATGGCTAAAGTGGGAACACGCGTCCTGTGTCTCCAGACACACACGCTCGCGCACACAGCCCTGTGGAAGGCCTGTGGGTGGTTTTCATGCAAGAGAAAACTTTGGCTAAATCTCCTCTTGCTCTGCCTGCCTCATCCAGAGTGAATCCAGTGCTGATCTTAGACACATCCCTCATGCTCCCTGAGCTGGGCATGGTGCTGTGGTCAAGACTGAACACACACAGGGATTGCTGCGCTGGAGACCACCTACCCTAGAGCAGAAGGAGAACAGCGATAGCTGCTTACCTCCTTGTGCAGGTTTCCATTCAGAGCTCCCAAAGCACCATGCACAGGGAATAAGATTCACAGGGAGGTATAGGGAGAGAAAGCCAGATGAACATACCTCCAGACTGCAGGGTATGTGTTTTGAGTGCCAGGCCGGGCTAGAAATGTCACAGCATCCCACAGAAAGTCACTCATTTGCCATGAGCAGCATAGCACAGCAAGAACAAATAACATGTGAAATCCTGCTGAAAAAATCAAGACTTGCTCTTTGTTAGGCAACCCTCTGCATCCCTTGGCAATGCAAAGCCAAGGTTCACCGTGGAATATCTCTGTGTTGAGAGGGCTGGAGGAATCAAGAAGCCGGCTTTTCTTTTAACAAGGAGATGAGGGAACACTGGTCAAGATGAGCAACTCCCCAGAGCTCCCTGTCTGCACAGAGTGACATTGCAGCACTGAGGAGATGAGATTATAGTCATGAACAGCTTATCAGTCCTGTGAGAAAGCCAAGAGTTATCACCTTTGCTTAACAAGCAGGAGACCTGAGAAAGGCCAAGTGCAACTCCAGCAGTGCTGGCAGCAGCATAGCAAGTCTCTGCCCCAGTCTCCAGGGTTCGCTCCAGGCTGGGCCAACAGTGTGGTCCATCAGCCTTAGTCCTCTGGGTAAAGCCATTCCTCTGAGTCAGTCAGCTACAGACAGCTAGCAGAGAAGGAGCCGGGAGCTGGACCTGCCATTCAAAGCCCTCAGCTGTGCATTACCAATTCAGCTGTTGTCCATACAGCTCCACACATCACCCTAGTGCTTCCTTTTGTGCCCCTGGCAAGGGACTCCTCAGGCACACAGCTCTCCGTGGCTGCAAGGTTGGCAGGAAAGGCTGACCTAACCCTGCACCAAGCAGGCCCTCAGACCTATTGTCTTGAAATCAGGGTAGTGATGGATGCCTAGGATGTTTCATCATTTCCCAGCACTGTTACAAGGCCCACATTTAAACCTCATCAAAAACGTTTTGGTTTCCTTCTGATTTTTATGTGCCTGGAGTGCTGGCCATACCTCCCCCAACCTTTGTTCTCCTGTTATTAAACAAGCGGTCCATTTTTCAGAGAATGAGTAGTAGTATAGAGCAAACCCATTAACTAACCACTTGCATTAAAAACAAGACCCCAGTGAGGTGCTTGCTGCCTGGGACGCGTCCTTCGCATCCTCTCCATCCCTCTCCCCCATCCACCCAGGCGCCATCACTCCCTTCTCAGCTTTTTCCCACACTTGCCACAAGGTCAAACAAATGAAAGGCTGGATGAGTCAGCAGCAAAAAACGCAATGAGCTTCTGAATGCATTTGACAGAGAGGTTAAGACAAGAAGGTTAAGAGGCTGAGAGGTTAAGAGACTGAGGTCCCCAGGCTGGGCTTAAATACAGCCCCTGGGCATGGGGAGGGACCAGGTGAGGTTGCTCAGGGTCACCACAGCCTGGTGGTACCCTCAGGGCCTGGCACGGTCACCAGCTGGGTCCTCTTTTGGACAGGAGCAGTGTCCTCCTTGTGCAAGGGCAGCACACAGTTGCACACACAGACAGGCACAGCCCATAATCTCCTTCGTCTTATATTTTTCCCCACATTTATGCAGAAATTAATACTCTATGTTTCCAGTCTCGACCAGGACTTTTTCATCAGTACAGCAATAAGAGCTTATAAAAATAGTCATAGCCATACCACTATCATTTGGGGAAAAAAAAAGATTGTACACAGCAACTTGCATGTTTCAGTGGCTAACAAAGTAATGCAGAAATTACAGCCCTCCTTTGGGTCTGGTCCAGCTGTTTGTCCAGGAGGTCTCTAGGTGCAGCTGTTCTCACCACCAGACCCAGGTCCTTTTAGTTATTACTGAAATTGTGCCATAATGCTGCTTACAGATTTTATTTTTCTTCCTTGAAAGCACCTGTTCAAGATGCATGGCCAGTTTCGCTACTAGGTAGTTGGGAAGAGCACAGACTGAATCCTGCTTTCAGACATTTTATACAGTGAGACGAGCTCTCATGCTGGAAGCCCCTCTCTTGCAAGCTCTGCAAAGAAATACATCTCTGTTTGTTCCCCAGATTTGCCTTCTACCTACGTAACATTTGAAATAGTGTGAATTAACCTGCCTTGTGCACATAGGCTGGCTTAAGAAAATTCAGATCACTGCAGCAGTGAGAAGAATGTAAATATCTATAGCAGCTGTGGCAAATGACTCGGATAAACCAGAGGAGGAGAGGACGCGCTTCTCTCCAGAAAAGGACATTTTCTCACCTTCTCTGTGTTTTTGACCCTCAGTACGAGTTTGAGTTATTATTTGCTAAAAATACATGAAAGAGGTAAAACTTGGCGACTCCGGAGGGGACAGGAGCAGCGTAATTTGGGAAGAACAGCACTGTCATTCAGCCGAAAGTAGCCCAGGTGCACCCAGAGGATGCTAACGCCACCCTGGGCATGGGGGGACATGGGGCCTCCCCTCCAGAGCAGGAGGAAACGAGCGGCGGCCACCGGAGGAGGCAGCTCGCTGGGGTCAGGCGGCACGTGCAGGCCTGTAACGCCGGAGATCCCAGCGCCAAGAAAAATATCTCGGCTGCGCTTCCTCCATGCCGTCGGTGGGCAGGACAGCCCCAGGGGTTTCCTCCAGGCCGGTGGGCAAGTGGACAAATGGGGATGTTTGTTGTGCTCCGAGCCGGCCGCCTGCCCACTGGCACAGAGCTCTGTGGCCATTTGGCGAGCAGCAGCCATCATGCTCGCTCCCAGGGCCAGGGTCTGGGCCGGCCTCAGCCCTCATGGCCAGCCTGCCCATGGACCCAGAGGCTGGGAGCAGTGGTGGTTCTGTGGCTGGGAGGGATGTCCCCGGATGTCTGCCCCATGTTCCAGCAGGTTCCTCTGGCAGCCGCACAGCACAGCTTCTAGGGTTTATACCCAGAACAGTCAGTGGTGACTCTTTCTTTGCCCTCTTCCTACCACCTTCGTAATTCTGGCCTTTATCCTTTAAAGCCCAGCAGCCCGATTTGCCCCTGCCTTGCTCACAACCGAAACAGACCACCATCCTGAAGGCACCAAGAGTGTTGCTGCTTTCGCAAAGCACCCAACAGCAACCTCAGTTACAAAAGAAGAAGGGGACAGGGTAGCCAGGGCCCTCATTCCCGAAAATGAACCAGGTCAGCCGTACCTCAGCTGCCCTTTTACAGGCCTGCACCACGCTCACAGGGACCATTTCTTTCTTACTATTTTTTAAAAAGAACTGAGGTCTCTTCAAACAATCCTTCTAATATCAAGGCTGGGAATTGCCCTGTTAAAGCTAATTGCAACAGGTTTAGAATAAACAAATCCCTTCGAAACCACCAAATAAAGTCGGTCCCTCTTGCAAATGTGGCTATCGCTGTCCTGTGGACATCCACGTGTTATGAAGAAAACTCTGTCTCGTGCCACGGCTTCAGAAAAGCATGAGAAAACACTTGCAGCGTTCCCTTAGATAAGAAGCCACAAACAAATCAGAAACAACAAGTGAAAATTCAATTCAAGGTTTACTCCAGGATGGATGTCTTGCTACGATAAATTAAGGTGTTTTTCATTATTAAAAATAAACAAAGCAATGAAAGTGAACCATGTCACCATTCATATGCTTAAAAAACATCTTTAATCTGCTTGGGAAAATCTTTTTTCCCCCCCTAACAGGAAAAAATATTAGTTGTCCAGATAACAAGCAAAACAAAATCAACCAAAGGGCATCAAGAGACTTCCTGAAATTGAAAAAACAACGTTTTGTGTAACAAGTTAAAAAAAACAAAAAACCAAAACACACGCAGCAAGCAGAATGATTCCTCCAGCTTCTCCAGATTGTCAGTAGTTTCAGGAACATAAGGAAGAAATACACAAGCAGTCGAATGTTTTATTTAACCTTGCAGCATTTTACAGCTGTCCCAAGCCTCTTCCCTTCTCCCTCCCCCTCCCACCCCCCCGGAAACCATTTGTCTTTCTAGTGTCTTATTTTTAACAGCTCAGCCCCAAAGGGACATGTGTAAAAACAACGAAAGAACCTAATCCGGCGACTTTGGGGTTCCCAGGACTGAAATAGCAAGCCTGATGCAAATCAGGATTGAGGCTGGTTTGTAAGAGAGAATGATACCTCCTCCTCTTGCAGCAGGGGAGGGATGGAAGGAGACAGATCGGTGATGCTGGGCAGCCCAGCCTCTCACCCGCCCTGCGACTGGGAGATGCGGGCAATGCCGGGCAGAGCTAGCATGGAGGCTCAGGGACCCCATTCATCCCGTGGTAAATCAGCCCCTGGAGATGCGTGGGGAAGTTTGCACAATATCTGCCCAAACTTTGCCTGGATGCCCGCCAGGGCTGTGAAACTTTCATTCTCATGAGTTCACAAATTCCACCTACAAGAGCCTGATTAAAACAATACAGGAGGCGGCATGTCGTTCCCCCCCGCATCCCTCTCTCGGCCACGGTGCTGTGAAACCACAGGAAATCATTAGCTGTGCCTGCGAAGAACTTCTGGATCCCAGCAAACTATTCACATTTGACGTATTCACATCTTTTTTGCTGCTGTTTAGATTTTATTTTTAGATTTATTTATTTATTGTTTCCACAGGTTCATTTGTGATATTGATTTATGCAGTTTCTAATGTTTGGCCATGTCAATTAAGCATAGCAATATAGGGTTCAAAGGCCTCCTGTATTGCCGTTACCCTGGTTTTTAAGTAGCACAGTTGCTTGCAATCAGGCAATTAAGCCATGAAATTGTATCTGCTCCCTAATAAATACACACAGAAGCAGTTCTCACCCTCACACATTTATAAGCCAATGTCAAATGTGGTCTCCGAGATGCTGAGAGATACTTCCTGTGAGTATTTACAGCAGGAGAAGTCAGGCCACTGAATGTTTGCAAAGAGTAATCCCTAGACAGGTGTAGTACTAGCCAAAGCAAATCGATTTAGAAATGTCAACATATATTCATGGATTATTTGCGCAGCTCAAGCACTTATAGCAAAAGTCAATAGATCAAGGAATAAGCTTCAACTTGCTGGTAAGGAAACCTCTAACCTTGCAGCGAACTCACATATCACAACGGGAAAGAAATGCAAGCCGGCTGACCAAAGGAAACCCTTCTGAAGAAGACGATGGGAGACAAAAAGAGCAGTCACATCCACATTTTCTGGGGCCATTCCACCGAGGGAAGGTTGGCAATCTGCAGTGCTTTCAGCATATCTGATCTTCCTTGCCAGCACAAGGTCCCTTTGTTCAGCAGGGTGGTTCCCGACAGCCCAGAGCCAGCCTCTGAGGCAGCCACCAGCCATCAGGAGAAAGGGGCACATTTCCCATCTGGGCACACAGCATGTGGGCGTCTGGGAACATTCCTAATGCTCACCTGCGCCTTTTGGTAAGATGGCACTCCCACACCTTTCCTCCTCCACCAGATACAGCATTCATCTGTGTTCCAGATTGATCATACCACACGCTGGCCAGGAGCAAGAAACTCTTTAATGGGTAAATCCAGCAATATACAGCTGCACACAGTGTTAACGTTACACTCCAGGGGCTTCCACGCATGTAAACCAGAGGATTTGTCCCTACCCCTTTTTACAAGGAAACCATCTTCAGGATAGCAGAGCAGCTCAGGGTCTGATTTCAAAAGCGGCCCAGCACAGAGCTCCCTCCCAAGACAGCAACACACAGCCCAGGGCTGGCCATGAAACACTCCATCCCCTCTCTAGCCTCTCCCTCCCCAGCCTCTCCTTTCCCAAGCAGCAGGGCAGGGAGCAGCTCAATGCTGGGAACTCACAGGCAGAAAAAGGCCACGCACTTGCTGCTGGCAGCAGAGCAGCAAACTACAGGGAGCTCCCCTTCTCGCTGTGGAGGCTCAGCCATGTCTCCTCCCAGCTGCTGGAAGCCTTTGCCTGAAGGAATAGGTGATTTAAGGCATCATTATTACTGGCAATTGATAGAATTTTGGGTTTTATTTGATGGCTTTTGTAGACCTGGCACACATACCCTGCCCATCGGCACTATTCCAGGAACACAAAGCTGCCCCCATCCCACCCAGCCACCCAGGGTGCAGGCAGGGCAGGCCCATGGCAGCTGCTCACCACCTCAACCCCAACACCCAGCAGACACTTCACTTCTCTATCCTCCTGAAGCTTCTTACAGGACCAAAAACCCTTCAGAGGCCACAAACCTCTGCAGCAGCCAGTGTCCCTCTGGCCATATCTCTCCCAGCATAAGCCAGCCTGGTGCCAATTGCGGCTCTTACCCAGCCCCATGGCTCAGATGGGCCACAGGAAAGCTGATTTTTCATCTTACTGACACCCTGTTTACACCAGGGAACCTGCTTTGATTGCAACTGGCTTTCAACTTGCCTCCTGCAGGCTTGCCGGACTGCGGATGCGGTGGGAAGCCTTGCCTTCTCCCCTGGCCACAGCCTCCAGCTGCCAGCAGGGACATACCACCAACAAGCCCTGGAGCTCCTGGCCAGCAAGGAGATAAATGGTTTGGCTCTGCTGCCTCTATCCACTCCACATTCTCCATCAAGGGCTTCATCCTGCAAAGTCACCAGGCCCATTTTGAGCCAAAACGCACTCGCTTGGCCGCACCATATCCTGACAGGATGTCAGCAGTAAACAGTAGGCAAATACTCATGCTTTATCATCAGTTAGTATTTGTTGTTTTTAGAGACCTGGACTAAAATTCCCACTGAAAGAAGAAATGAGTATGACAAAAGTAGCTTCTATTTTCTGCCCACGACAGCCATGTGAAAAAAGCCATTTCCTTCATTGTTATTCTCTCCTCCCGTCGTCCCCCCTCCAGAAAAAAAGTTTTATGATATTTGTGTTGGATTTACAGATCTTTTGCATCCATCTACTTTATTTTTGGGAAAAGATTTGATTCATTTAGAAACTTATTTTATGGATCAATAAGGAGCTGTCCCTATTCCCCACAAGTTTTTGCCTTTGGCAATGGGCAGTGAAATGAGTCAGAAAGCGCCACAACCACTACCAAAGGGCAAAGCAGGCACCTACCCCTAGAAGAGCTATCGCTCATACAACTCAAATTCAGTTTTGGCAAAGAATTGCAGGTGGCATTTGGAAATGAGCTTCCTTTCTGCAAAAAGCACATTCCTGCAAAACTGAAGGAGTAAGGCCGTACAGCAGGCAAACACTTACCCCAGCATGACTTGAACATAAACATGCATTTGCTGGAAATCACTGGCAGCATTTGCTCAGCAAAGGTTATTGTTAGAAAATATAATTGATATTAATGTCTAGGGTTATCTCATCTGATTGTATCAGCAAAATATGGTATTGCTTGGTAATTACTGTTAACATGATTTTCGCAAGAGAGCAGTCGATGCTGGAGAACAGAGTTGTCTTTTTAACCGCAGCAAAATACCACCTAATTATGAATTAAACCCCGGGCTGAGGCAAACTAGCAGCCTCAGTATTGAGTTTGAGCAAGCAGCACTTTCCCATTAAACTTTGGATGATTCGCACAATCATTTCTCCATGGAAGTAACACTTTTCTGAAAAAATAACGTTGTTAGCCCGCAGAACATTGAAATGATACAATAGCTGCCTGCTTGGAGCTCACTCGCCACCTGCTTTTCCTTGTTTTGTTTTCTAGCCTCTAATTACTGAGCAGAGTCAATTCCTAACGAGGCAGTTTGATTTCCTGTTTTTCATACTTCTTGAGCCACTTAAAGAGCCCGTCCAACATAAAAGGAACCCTTTTCTAAACAGATTTTAAATTAATTATAATAACCTTGGTGGTGGTGGTTGTTGTTGCTCTGCGTGTGTGCGCGCATCTGAGTTTTCCAGGGCTGCATTTCTCATTTGATGTTTCCACTCGAAACAACCTTCCCCCCCAGCCCCTGTTTCCCCACCTCCCAACAATGCAAACTGGAAATTCTTGTCCAGGAAATTGTAGCCACAGAAACACTGTGTCTGGGGCTGAGGAGGAAAAGGTGGTGATGTCATGAATAATCAGGCTGTGAGAAAAAATGGAGCATGAATAAGGAGGGAAATATTCTGACGTCTGTCTTTAAAGCTGGAAGATAAACACTTGTTGTGAATGGTACACGCTGGCTTCCAAAAGGGCTGGTAGGAAGAACTGTATTAAATAACTGCTCAGAAATATATGAATGATGCTAATGAGGTCTCTCAGCCCCCTCCTAGCCCCAAACACATGTAACGCCTCTCAGTTCATGTCTCGGTGCTTCCCCTGTGAATAACGGTGGCACTGGTGAGCTATTGCCATTCCTGGGATTTACAGAGGTCTTAGTCCTCCTCCTGCCTCTGCTCCCTCCTCACTCTGTCCCTGCCTCACCCCCAGGACCCTGTGGCACAGCAAGGAGCTGCTGAGGGCTGGGGCTGAACAGGCTGCAGGTATGGAGTTAAGATGAGCTCTGACCTTGCCCAAGAGGTCCCACCGGACACTGCTACTCTCTGGCTGACCACAGAGATCTCACAGACAAGGTGCCTCGGTGCAAGGATCGTATGGAACACTGTCAGGCAGAGCCTCCTGGCACAGCAGCAGCCCCTGACATCGTCCTCCCACATTTCCGCAGCAGCTTAACTCTCCTCGCTCCAGTCCCATGGTGGCATCCGCTGAGGCCACCCACAGAAGACACCTAAGGACTTTGCTATGGTGACATCACCCTGCTCCTTCTGTCCTCTGGCCCGGAGCCTTCCCCTGGAAATTTCCCACAGGATGCTCTATGTGGAGCACAGCACTCTGCCATGCCTCAGTAACAGGCACCACAGCATTGAGAAGATGGCCACTGATGGCTGCATCTCTGCACGAGAGCTGCTCAGAGCAGCCAGGACCATCGTGCTGGGCTGCTCAACAAGTGCAAAGGAGAAGGCCACTCCTTGTTCCAGAAGGTTTGCAGAAGAAAGCAATGGGCTTGCACCAATCAGCCCCTGAACTGGCTACATTTGTGAGCACAGGAGTTTCCCTGTGGAAACATGTGAAGTTCATTGAAAAAAATACACATCCTGCTGCTAGAACCATAGAGAAACCCAATCCATGCTATAGCTCTAAAAGTCCAAGTGAGCCTCGGCCGGGGAGGGCTACATTCCAACCCCACCCAAATCATAAAGCTGAGAAAACTTCAATGGGCTCTAGCTTCTGGATTATTATTATTATTATGACAGGGTTTTCCTCTCAGGATTCAGACTCTCTCTAAATGGTGGGAAAAAGGGTTTTATACAACCTCCAGTCTCCACATGACAAAGTGACTGCCTATTCCTACAGTCGTCTGAACAGAATAGACGGAATAAGCTATTGTCTGTGCTCAGAAGTCAGCGACTGCACCGGCACTTGATTGGTCCAGGATGTAGAGGAACAAAAAGGTCATTGAATAAAAGAAGAACAATACTTTTCATGAAACAAATGAGCTTTTGCTAATTTATAACATGTTTGGTTTGGGTATCATATACATCAAAATGATGTAATTAGTAAATGTCATTTTCTGGAGAGAGAAAGATCAGCAAACCTCTAATGATGGGAATTTCCTGCCCCTAACTGGAGCCTCTGGACTACCAGGGCATCATAAAGATGCTGTATTTCACTAATAATTAGAATGAGCATGAAGCAGGACCTAGATGTGTGACAAGGGAAAAAGGAAAAAGTTCACCTACTGCAAAGGTTAGTTACACCGGAGGATTAATGAGATAAATACAATGGACTGAAGGCTGATAAAGAACTGTCTTGCACATTCCAAACCCAGCGTTTGAAAGCTGAAATTTGAATGGGTCCTACCTCCAAACATCAACATCCTTCAAACCCTTCAACATTTGGCTCCAGCCCTGACCACTTGGCTGACGATCTTTCTGTCATGAGCACAATCATAAATTCAGGTCCCAGAGCACCTCAGTCAGAGGGACATCCAGACCAGGCCAGAAGCTTTGCAGACTGCGCAGCACTCTGCTGAACACATTAAATTGCAAGGGTGGTTTCAGTAAGAGACCTCCACACACAGTCACATTCACAACGCAAGACAGGCTCACACCAGAGGTTACGCACACAAGGTCTGAGGTAAAAACTGCCCTCGTGGTGCTTTCCATTCAGAAGGGAGTCAGAAGCACTAGAAACCTCATGTAGGAGACATTTCTCAAGCAGGGTCATTCTGGGTTGTATAAGACCATCTCTCAAGACTCCCTATACTAATAAAGCCAGATATGAGGGATGTAGGAACACATAGAACCTTCTTGTTAAGGAAAACAGTAAGTTTTCCCTTTCTTTGTAAATTAGGCTTGAAAGGAAGCTGAGGGTAGACTTGCCCAAGCCCAACAGAAAGCGCAGCCAGCTGCAGCAGTGAGATCCAAAACCTCTAGACCCCTCTTCAGAAATGCATCTCCCCTCTTCACCTCTACACCTGGGAGACACCCAAAGAATATCCTTGCATCTCTTCCTCCAGGTACTGAAGCCAATTCTGAGCTGAATGTTGTTATAACATTGGGAAAAAAACCCACCCTATTGCTTCTTGCTTTATAAAATCATAGAACAGCTTGGGTTGGAAAGAAACTTTAAAGGTCATCTAGTGCAACCTCCCCTGCAACGAGCAGGGACATTTTCAACTAGATCAAGTTAGAAGGGATGAAGAGACACAGCAAATAGTTTGGGGTCTACCAGACTCAAGGAATCTAACAAGAGGGCTATGCCCTGACCTAGGTCCTCAGACTTGGGAGATCCGCTGGTTTGTTTTCATTTCATATATTTTAACCCTTTCCCACCAGGAGTTTTGCATCTGTTTTTGGACCCAAAGCTCTTGCTGTTCCTCGTGATGATCCTGATCCTCAGGATGCCTCAAGAACAGTGCTGTGTGCTCTGTTCCTCAGGGCTCAGTGGTGCTTAGCTGGCACTGACAGGGCTGAACCAAGCAGCCATCTAGAAAATCTTTTCTCACGTGAAAAATCCAATAAGTAACTTTATGAACAGAAATCTCCTCTGGCAACGACCACATCATTCTCTGAGCTGTGTGATAAGTATGTGGTATTAATTCATGTTTCCTTCTTTGCAGGAATTACTCAGGCACATGCAAAACAATAACACGATCTGGAAAAACTTCCTTGATCGTTTGTACTGCAACTTCGTTCTTTGCAGCAAATTAAATGTTTGTGGAAACTAAACCAAAGGGCCAGCAAATACTAGTCACAGAGACTCTTCTGCCAGTAATGGGCATGTTTGAGCTGGAAATATTTAACTGTTAGGGATTTTCACCTCTTTATTACCAAAGGAAGGACACCTCTAAATGCGACATTCTTCTCCGCAGGAAATACCCTTACATTCTCTGCTAGCTCAGAAAGGAAAACACTCCACTGCAAATAATTTACTTCACACCCGCTTCTTTCCTTTAATATGCTTTTTCAAAAATTCCTTCTGCTGCCAATTTTTCTATCTTTTATGAAGATTAACCCAGCAATTCCCACATTTGTGAGCAGCTCCAACGGAAATCTGCTAAATGAATAATCTTGAGTCAACAAAACCATATTCTGATGGGCCCTGGCTGAGCCAGCTGTGTTTGTGTGTCTGCAAAAAGAAAAGCATGAATTCTCTCCTTGGAGGTAGAGCTAAAAAGCAGAAAAGGTTACCACGCATCTGTTGATCTTCTGTACATACATCTCTGTTTCTCTGCTCCCAGCAAAGCCATGTCAGTAATAACCCTCTTGTGCAACTGATGTGCTCATCTCCCCCAGAAGCTCCACCGTTGGCTTGGGCAGGGGCTGAGGGCACACGAGGCAGCAGCACTCAACCTTTCTGTTCCCGCAGGCTGGAGAAAGCTGTACACTGTGGCTTTTCTCTGGCCAGGGGACCATGTTACAGGACACACATCGTGCAATCCTGCTTATGTACCAGGCAGTTTCATAGAATCATATGATCATCTAGGTCGGAAGGGACCTTTAAGATTATTGAGTCCAACCATCAGCCTAACACCTCCAAAGCCATCACCAAACCATGACTCTCAGCACCATGTCTACTCATCTTTTAAATACTTCCAGGGATGGCAATTTCACCACTTTCCAGGGCAGCCTGTTCTAATGTTTGATAACCCTTTTGGTGAAGAAATTTTTCCTAATATCCAATCTAAACCTCCCCTGGTGCAATTTGAGGCCATTTCTTCTTGTCCTATCACTTTTTACTTGGGACAAGAGACCAGCCCCCACCTCTCTGCACTCTCCTTTCAGGTAGTGGTAGAGAGCAATAAGGTCTCCTCTCAGCTCCCTTTTCTCCAGACGACAGAACCCTAGTTCCTAGTTTCCTTAGGTTATTTTCAGGAAGGCTGCTCCAGGTTCACACTCCTGACCTCAGGCAAAGCAGGAAAGCTGGAGACATCAGAGCACCTGAGCAGGGCAGGGCCAGCAGGCTGGCAGTACTGCAGAGAGTAGGGAACAACAAGACATTGGCCCAGCTCCTGCAGCCCTGCCACGTACAGTCACACAGGTCAGGCCCACAGCCAACCAAGTCCATGTTTCAGTACTACCCTGCCTGCTGGCAGCTCTCTCAAACCTAAGGGGAACAAGGATGCAGCCCTTCCCGCACAGCCGGGCAGATGCCAGTGTATGACACACCAGGTAAAGGTGTTGACTCACAGATGATCCACCTTTTTTCAGCAAACTTCTCATTTACCATAAATGAGTGCATACAGCCACTTTCAGTTCCTCTAAGTGGCTCTCCAGTTTAACTTTGCCTCAGGCACACCAGGTGACAAGAGCACATCCATTACCTCAAGGCAATATCAGCTCACTACAGCTATTATTAAAATGGCTGTATCACACCATAAGCAGGAGTGAAGGAAATCAGGTTAACGGGCTGTGTGAGAGGACTTGTGGGTGGGGAGTGAAAGAGAACTTGCTGTAAAGATGAATAGCCTAAGATTGCACGTGGGTGCAGAGATGTGTGGGTGGCAATGCAAAGAAACGGGTGGCTCTTGTTTATTCCAATGGTTTCCTACACTTTCGATGTCTGGATGGACAGAGGCAATAAAGATATAAGTCCGGTTAAACATTCATTAACGTCTGCTTAGAAAATGCACCACTGAGCTAACCAAACAGTCTCTTCTCATTGTATCAATCCAATGTCATATATATCGCTAGTAACTGCATTGTTCAAGCCTTGTTTTCACATTTCGTAGAATGTGCGTTTGCACAGGTCCCTCACCCAACTGCTGGTAGATGAGGAAGGAGCCACTACTCTGTGTCCTCAAACATTTTGTGGCCCTTTTCCTGTGGATGGAGAGATCAGAGTCCTGTGCAGGTCTCTAGAGATGGCTGTATTGCAAATGTCAGTTGAGGGCAATTGAGTTTCACAAGCAATTCCTGTCCTAAAAAAAATAATCTTCTGACCTTCCATCTGCCCATTCACAAAGGCAGGCATGAAAGTGACAGCAAGTATGAGAAAACTTGGTCTATCAAGAGCTTCACAGATTCAGTGGGCAGAAATGACTACCTTCTGCAGGGCCATCAAATGTGACCTGGGACTCAGGTCCTGCCTGTGCACACAGAAGGGAAAAATTTTGTAAGAATGGAGTATCCAGTAGTGTCCTGAAAGAGTAGTGAGTTTTCAGCATGGATATATACATGGCATCGATGTGGTGAGTGTCTCTGCATGCTTTTGGGGTGAGAGATCATTGAGAACAGACACCCAGCATTAGGTGTTATCAGCAAGTTCTCAACTAAACTCCACAGAAATCATCACACATCTATGAACCTCTGAGAACTTATTCAAGCAACTCTCTGGTTTGGTAAGAGAGAAAGTATAGGTCTAATTAAGAAATCTTATCTGAACACTAGCACGCACACCTCCAGGAATCTGCTTTCCAGGAATACGACCATAGAAAAGTAGTTATTGCTCCCAGAGTTTTCATACTTTGTTTTTCTTGGATTTGTGAGTTTGTTTCTTGATAAAGAGCTGGCACAAGTTGTCAGCCATTATCTCATCTCCATAGAAATAGCTTCCTTCACCAGACTAGCTTTCAGCACTTACTCACAGCCACCAGAGAGCTAGGTCCCTAGGGAAAACTTCTTCTAAACCTCAAAAACCACCCCTGTGATCAATGCAAAACATGCCTGATTCGCATGTTTGAATTAAGCTTATACTCTGCTTGGTGCTGCTCTGCCCCTTGTTGACCCAGTGCCCTACCTCCACAAACGTCGCAGTAGCGGGCAATGCCAGTCCAGCACCCCAAACACAGTAAGATCTCACCTGGATGGAGCAAAGTAACAGGATCTAACAGGGCAAATTCTGATGGGGAGCACTGCCCTGAGCTCAGCCAAGGGAAACCTTCCCATTACTGTGGCATACATTAGGACAGGATAGAGACAACTCCAGGAGGGGAGCCAGGTACCTTCTGACCATCCCTGCGTTATTTTGCCAGGGATAGATACAAACTTTGCACTCCAAATTTCAAAGACTTCTAACACAGCAATGACTGTGACTTACTAACCTTCAGGCCAAAGCTATGTAAATTCATTTGCACCTGCTAGCAACTGAGAGCTCCACAGTTCATCCAACCCCCAGGCTTTCTGAAGTACAACCCCCAGCCACTGCTGGAAATCACCAACTCGTCAGTCTCTGGCAAAATCATCAACAGGTCTTCTGGATCGGGGAACTGGTTGTGACTCTTGGCTCCTCTCCAGGTTACCATCCAGCATGTTACTGACCAGAAGTCAGTGCCATCTATGCGTACTACCCATCTTGCATACAATGAATTGGATGGTTTCTGCACGCACACACCACATCCCCACTAATGAATATCAAACCACATGCAAAGCCTGCAAGTGTCTTTTCTGACAGGTGTAGCACAACCTTTCCAATGCTAATGGTTACCTCTCCACGTTGGCGTGAAGGAACATTAGATGAGCAGCACAGAATAGCTTGCACTGCTGCTGCTTGTGCTGTAGTGGATCCATTAGCAATAGAAAGTATCAGCCTGTAAAGCTGGGCATCCAAAGTCTCCCAGCAGCACTGAATTCAATAAGAATGAGTTTGGGTCATCACAGGAAGCTGGTCTGAACTGTGACCCACTAACATAGAATTTGGAGGCTGCTTTCATTGGTTTAACAGTATCTGATAGCTCTATGGGCAGCACATTTCAGGCCAGCTAAGCTCTACACAAAGCACCACAAAAAATATGGCAAGACTGAGTCTGTTGATAGAGGTGCTTTGGAGTCCACAGCAATACAAGGCTCAGGCTCTTCAGTAGATGTCTAAGCAACAAAACTTATCCATTTCTGTCATTTCAGGCATGAACTGAAACTGTTCCGGTATTGATCTACAACAAACCTCAACCATACTGTCATCATTGCTATGTTTTGCTAAGAAAGGTCCCACTCTCTAAATATTGAGCCTGTACAGTGGGGTTTTGTTGGTATTTCCTCGTCCAGGCTGCAAGTCGCTCAGAGTATGTTGATGTCTGTGAATTTTCTAATCACCATTGCTGGCTGCCTCTGAATGACTGTGCAGTTAGAAGTAACTAATGAACAAAAGTAATGTGAACAGCAATGTTAAGATGGAGCTTGATTTCAGCTATTTGCTTATCTAGCAAATAAGAAGAGAAACAAGAGTCAGAGCTAAAAACCTGCTCTAATAACTGATGCCAATCAATGCACAGCAGAGTTGGCTTTTTTCCCCACTGTTGTCTTCAGAAGAGCAGATACACCCACATCTAGGATACTGCAGGCCTGTAAGTTAAGGCAGGTTTTCTGGGCACCTCTTTAAATCCAGCCCCCACCCTCTGTCCCACCTTCTTCTCCAAACTATACAGAGAAAGCATCACCATATTTTTTCTCCTTTTCCTCTATTCTTATGTCCTTTTTCAACTTACCTTCTTTCTTATGCTGAGATCTTTACAGGCAATGTCACCTTACCTATCCAGTACTTATTCTCCCCTTAAACAGCCAGCACATCCCACAATCTCTGACATCAGCTGCAACCTCCAAGAAAACTGTACCAGCCTCAGACCAAGAATAAGCTTCTTCCCTACCACACAAGTTGCCTCTCTCCAACTCAGCATTCTTATCTGGCTAACAGAGCTCAGCCCAGTATTGTCCATCATGAGGAACACCTGCATCCGTGTTTTAGAAGAGCTTCCTGGCAGGGCTGCCTTGCCTCAGGTGGACATAGTGATGCCATCTTCAATAAGAGCCTGATGAGAATCACAGAAGAACATAAACAGGTGGATATTTTTCCTGCCTTTAACCATTCCACTGCTGTCTGTGGGATGAAAAGATTCTTTAGAACAGGCCCACCAGAGCGTATGTTTTGTGGACTCATCTGGCTCCTGTGCCACCCACCTCAAGTGTACCAGTAAACTGGGTCCCCCTCAGGTGAGAAGAGCAGGCAGGAGTGAGCAAGCAGAACTTGCTCTAGCAGTCACATCCCTGCCAGGCTTTTATCTCCAGTATCTTCTGGAGTAGCTTCCCTGCTAGAGCTCTACTGGTGGCAGCCGCTGCTGGAAACCTAACATAGGGGAAGCTGTCCCTGGTGATCTGACTTTTCTGCCCTGTCATCTACACTTGGTTTGAGAAAAAGCAGATATCATGGTGGTTAAAATTCAAGGCTATAAGACATAGACTGCCCTCTTGTTTCAACACCTGCTACCATGTCTGATGGGAGAAGGAAGGGAAACAATCAGGAAAAAGGTTCATAAAGGCCTTGCCAAAGATCTAAAATAAAAAAGTCACATCTAGGAATACTTTAAAGCTAGAATTATGCCTTGCAAACTAATGATCACTGTTTTCATCAGTTTGAAGAGTTAGCAGAAATTAATCAACTGTGAATTGTTTTTAAAACGAGACAAGAAGCAGCACTCATCCGCAGGGGGGCTGCAGCAAACATGAAATGAAACACAACACGAAAATGTGGCCAAAACTCTCAAATGGGAAAGCACGCAGCCACCAAAATAAGTAGTTGTACAATATATTGTATAAAGTGCCTTAACTGGACAATTTCATCCTAAAGAGAATATAATGTTTCCCAGTACGTGAGATAAAACATCCCGGTTTGGTGAAATTCTCCAAAGACTTGAGCTGCCACTGTGTGCGTTTCAATACTGAAGGCTAAAGCCCCTGCTAGATCCTAGATAATAAACACTCTGGACATTTAAATTGTTATATATCTTGGCATTTGACCAGCAAAATGTCCATGTAAAACCGTATGCCAGTAAATCTGCCTTCTGCTTTTAAGCTGATTATTCAAGGGTTAACTACGAGATCCCCTAACGAATTAATAAAACCCAGACATATTTTTAAAGCTATTGATTCATCTCAATATCTATTTTGGAGCATTCTGAATGTATAAACATGCTTCGTAACCTGCAAAGAGTGCATTAGTCGTGGTATATCTCATTTCATAGAACCACAGAATGGTTAGAGTTGGAAGGGACCTTAAAGATCATCAAGTTCCAACCCCCCTGCCATGGACAGGGACACCTCTCATATTCCTTCCCCTACCTTTGCTGCAATGCTCCAGATTTTGTTAGTAATGGACCTAAAAAAGAATCTTGCATTCAACTCTCCTTCCCCCAGAGTTGAAAGGGTGCTCCAAATCCAGTCCCCAGTGCACAACCTGATTTTACCAATTAATCCATTCAGTATCATGGTTGTGGTACAGATCCCTGGCTTAATCCAGATAAGCACGCAGCTCACACCCTTTCTGGGTGGCAGCGATGCCTTTTACCCCGGTGTTCTGCTGCAGCATAAGGAAGGTTTCGATGGAAAGAGTGTCAAAATACAAGCAATCTACGAGACTGTATTTCTTTATGCCTTGCAGCTAGTTCTACAGGTTTTGGCATAAGGATTGTGAGCTTGATGGAACTGGAACATCCCCCATCCTAATCTCAGCCCTCCACCCCAAGCACTGGACAGTGGGTGATGCTCAGAAACACCACCCTTTGCTCTCAGCTCTGTGCATTAGGGGAAACCTCATTGGCCCTGCTCTATTCAGGCGCTAACGAAGGGATTAATCCTGCCTCATTTCAGCTTTCTAAAAATTAGGGGCCTCACTCAACCTGGTCATGGGGGTTCCTCTGGAGTCAACAGAGAGAGATTTCTGCAGATGATGATTCATCCTGCCTAGCAGAGTCCCTTCCTAGGATGAGCAATATGGTCCCATCTCTCAATGTTGACTCAAGAGAAAATGTAGATAACTAACAGCAAATTTACCTGTCACATGGCTAAAGTAAGGTGAGACAAATCCCATCCTAAGCTCTGAGAAGAAGGGGTTTCCACCCTGGGTCTGTGTAGATATGTACAGGAAGGCACACACAGAATGTCCCCATGCCTCACCCCAGACTTTTAAACAAAATAGCACATCAGCCTTACCCAACTGTTTAATCCCTCTACCATAACAGCTACATCCCCTCCAGGATGGGATGGATGCTGCTGTCTGTCCTCTCGCAGGTGATCTGGTCACCTGGAAAGACTTTAGTGGTTGCCTCCTTAAGCAGCTTCTGACAAAGGGCACCCAGTGACAAAAAACTTCTTGATCCCTCCCTGCTGGCTACGGGTGGCAGCACAGCCCTGTAGAAGAGCACTGAAGAGCCTGGTGCAAAGGCCCCACAGTTGCTCAGCTCAAGAGAGGCCCCTGTGTAGGCTATGAAGGAGCATCTCCATGCCTGTCCAAGGGCTGCTGTCTGGGTACGAAGCAGGAGGAAGGAGTCAGTACCAGTGCCCTCAGCGTAACCACTGCTTTGCATCATGTAACGTTCACAGGTGAAACATTTATTTCTCATCCATCTGGGGTTTATGTGGTCAAGTGCCAGCTTTCTTCAGTCTGCTAAATTACCTGATGAAACTTTTCATTTAAAGAATACAACCAGGAGGCTGGGCAAGCATAGCTTCTGCCAGCCAACTAGATCTGCTGTCACATATGACTGACAAGATATTTATGCTGATGGGTCAACAGACAGACAGACAGATTCATTAATTTTCTTCTCCCTTGTCCCATTATCTAAGCCCCTGTGCCATCCACAGCCACTGGAGTGAATGTTCATTTCTATTCCATTGTCATACTAACTACTGCTCTAGTTTAAGTATTCTTTTGAACCCCAAGAACAATGTGCGCAAGGCGCAAATCCATCCCGCTCCTCCATGGCTAAGTAGGGCCATTAGACAGGAGAAACAATAGAAACTCAGCGGGTGCTCTGTGTTTGCTCCCTGCATGGCCGCACACAAAGACAAAAAGCGAGGAGGGCTGGATGAGCCAGGGATGGGTATTGGATACCCCGATGCACTCATTTTCCCAGCATCCCAAAATCACAAAGGAAAAGAGGTTTTACATGGGTCTGCAGAGGCTACATCAGTCACTGGGCACAGGACCTCATTGTCTGGTTTGTTTTGTTTCCCTGAACAATATGTCACATATTTACTTTCCTCTTGGAGGGCTGGTGCTAGCATAAAATCATCAGTACGTTATGTCAAAATGTCAGCATGCCACATCACCACATCTCCACATGAGGCTGCCTCATGGGCCCCCACTAGGATTTCTGCATCCAATCATTTCCCATAAGTAGCATTTGCAGGATGCAAGATATTCTTAAAATAGGATAAACCCAGAAATCCTGGAGCCGGTGGCAGCCCTCGCTCATGTCTCTGTCTTGAGTGACTCCATCTGGACAATCTAGGACTGCTTTTGATGGGTGGTGGAAGCAGCTGCTCCTGGTTAAAGTCTTTCTTACTAGAAATAAATATGAATGTTACGGACAAAAACTCAGGATAGTCTTTCCCTCTCTTCAGTCATTCAGTTTGACCTCCAGTGAAGGGATTTTAGAAAGGATTTTCTCACTTAGGTGGCCAGCTGTATTTTAAACACCTTTAACTTCTACCAGTGTGCAGCTCCAAGAAGTTACAACTGCGTTGCTGCAGCTTACCCTGGTGTACAAGCAGGTGCAACTCCACTGAGCCCCACAGACCTTCTCCTGTCAGTGCTGGCCTCCACTTCTCTCCAGAAATTCAGCCCTGGACATTCAGCAGCTCCTGCCCAATGCTGGGTTACCAGAAGATTAAGGAAAGCAGAAGAGTTCGGCAAGAACCCACCATGCTTGGTGGCAGCATTCCTCCTGCTACCAGGAACCAACCTGGAGGAGGTAGATACTAGTGGGGTGACAGCATGTCATCGACACCTGACAGATGCAGGGTTGGATGCCATCTACCCCAAACCACTCCAGAAGCACTTTCCAACATCCCCTCTTTGCTCTGCTCTCGGTCCTGCCTGGCTGTGACAGCCTGTGCCATGGCTGTGCCGAGGCCGTCCGCATCTGACTCCGGGACTTGCTCTGCCAAATCTCACATGCCAGAGGTCTGAGGCTTCTTCCTCCAACTCTCTGGAGTGAGCATCACAGTACTGGGCCCCTACCAAACATCCTGTGGGCTCATTACGGGGGACGGGAGAGGAGGGACGGGTCAGGCGGAGCGTGGATCCACGCCACTCCTCTGGGGAAGGGTTAAAATTGCCTTTTACTGTTTTTCTGTGACAGATCTCTTTACTCAGTGCTATATAATATAGCCCCAAACATATTCTAAGTAGCCAAGGGCTGCCTGGCCATCTGTTTGAAGACACAGACCTTCTGATGAAGGAGTTCCCAAAGCCTGGCCCATGGGACATTTACTATGGAGCTCGCAAAAGGAATTTTTCCTCTTTAAGAAGCCAGCCTGTACTTGTTTTGTTACGCTGCTTTAGATCTGTGTTCCATCCATGAACATCAACCCATACATGACTTGTGTATGAACAAAAATGTGGGAATCTCTGCTCCAAGTGAGACATTTCCACCCTCTCCAACTCTCCCCTGCCAAGCTCACCCTCAACTTTGAAGTTCAAAAAAAAAAAAAAAANCTGGTCACCTCCAAGGTACCTACTCTTACTTCCAGATATAGCTTGCAGGGGTGCTTGTTAAAAGAATTCCCAATTTCATCCAGCTACCTCGGGTGAAAGTGCCAAATGACTGCATGACTTTCTTGCTGATTTTTAAAGGAAATAAGGCTTTTACAGGCAGTGCTTTTGCAAATGGTATCCATGGCCTGCACTGAATTAATTAAGAGAGAAACAGACCCACATAGTGTACCGATATCTATATTTTTGCATTATACATTTCATTTTATGAATCTATTCAGGTTTAAAGCAATAAAGGTGCCTTTCAAAGGCTCTAGGAACTCCTAGCACAATAAATTACACAGCAAACATAGCCAAACACAACCCTGAAATCACCTCCTCCAGAGGAACTCAGCCAGCCCGGCGCTGTTCCCTTCCTCCACGAGGAAACTGCCCCGTAACTTCCCCACGCTGTATATTACTCACTCCACTTTCTCATATCTCCAGCAGTGCTGTTTTCTCTCCCCTGAGACCAAAATCTCAAAGTGATCTAGAGTGATCCACCTTTCTCCCTCAGCCCCAGCTTGGTGCAGTGTGTTGTGGGGTGGCCAGAGGGAAACTCAAAGGTTTGTGGGGCAAAGCAGTGCTGGGGCAAGCACCCACCTTGCTTCACTCTTGCTGCCAGGGAGCACAGCATTGCTGCAGCTCAGAGGCTTGGGGGGAAACAGCAAAGCAGCCCCTCAAGGAGGGTTGCCCCCCTCGCACAGCAAGTAGGAGGATGGGGTCCCTCATCCCACCTCATCCCACCCAGGCCAGCCCTGCCCTATGCCGTGGGATGATAAACCACACAGACGAAGTGCCTTTGTGTCCTTAGAACACGACATCCCTTAAAACATGCAAAGTATCTGTCGGAGAGTAAAATAAAAGGGAACCAAAAATGTCACAAACTGCCCTAATGCTTGTCACCCACAAGAATCCCAGCGCAACAAGTGCACCTGCCCGTGGGCTGTGGGTCAGCCAGGATATCGCTCCCCAGCTGCTCAGAAGCTGCAGCGGGGAAGAAGAAGGTGAGATTGGTGGGGTTGCTTAAAAAAATAAATAAATAAAAGTAAAAAATGAAGACATCAAATTTTAAAAAGCACTTTTAAATATTTTCTTTTACTTTTCAGTTCTTCTCCGTCCCCCAGCAGAGGGGTTCTGCGGAGGCGAAGCCCCGGGGCTGGGAGGCTGTGCTGGTGGGGCGCTGGGCTGGGGTAGAGGTTTGGAGCTGCTGTGGCATCTGGCATGAAAAAATGTCCCGGGAAGCTGTTACATTAAATGGCCAAATCGATTTATTGAATGGCAGGTGTTAGCTACAAACAGATGGAGAACATAAAGGCATAAGCAGGCATTTGTATGGAAAAGAAGCCATCGATTTGTAGCGAGGGAGACTCAATAGTGATCGTTATCGCCTTTAATAGAAATGTTCTTATTTTTTACGGGCCAGGCGCGGAGGTTGCACGGGCTGCGGGGAGCGCAGAGCCGCGCCGGCCCGGGCTCGGGTGGGGGCGGGGGGTGCGTGTGTGGATGGCGGGGTGCTGGG
>VXBW01006841.1:103019-138255 GCA_013400375.1 Thinocorus orbignyianus
CCCCCGATATCCATCAGGGGCCGCTTTGATTCTGCCCTGGCCTAATCTCCAACACAATTGCGTTTCCTCCGGTTTATTTTTGGCGTGGGAAAGCGAGGCGGGCTGCGGTGAGAACGCCGGGAGGCTGCCAGCGAGCCCCGGCCGCCTCTTCCTGTATTTTACACCTTGCTCGAATTCCGCCCTTTGGAGAGGAATAATGGCTTTGGGATGTTTTTCTGAGAGGAGAGGAAAAGGATATTTCACGGCAGCACTCGCTTTTTCAAAGGCCCCTCCGCTCAGCCCCCCTCGGCCGGGGTTAGCGTTCCCAGCCTTACATATATATATAGATAGATATAGATAGATATAGGAGAGTGGGGAGGACGTCCAGTGGGGCAGGGACTCCTGGCCACTCGGGGCGGGTGGTCTTCTCAGCCAGGGGACCTTGTGTGGGGTTTTTCACTGGCCGCTGACACCAGGCCCCCTCTCCCGCAGGCTCCCGGCTGCCCTCGGAGGACTGGCTCATCAGCCAGATGTCGATCCAGCGGTCGCTGTCGGTGGGCGAGGACTGGTCGCAGGACGTGCAGAGCGGCCCCCTGACCCAGCTGCGCTACTCCTACCGGGTGGTCTGCAGCGAGAACTACTACGGGGAGAGCTGCTCCCGCCTCTGCAAGCGCCGCGATGACCGCTTCGGACACTACGTCTGCGAGGCGGACGGCAGCCTGGCCTGCCTGCCCGGCTGGACCGGAGAGTACTGCACCGAGCGTAAGTGGCCTCGCCAAAGCCCAGGGAGGCCTCGCTGCACCCAGGGGCATCACCCGCTTCGGCTTCCCCAGGCACTCACCTGGGGAAGGGGATGGCGCCCAAGAAGCATTGGAGAAAGCGCAATCCCCTCCCCAGGCATCAGGGAGCTTATTTGATGAAGGGTCCTGGAACCCAAAATCACAGCCCCTTGTCTAGTTCTGCCTGACCCCGGTTGTAGCTGTCTTGGTGGTTGGTCCCTAAAACGAGGTGGCTGTGACAAGTTTGTACAGAGCCTTGTCCACAGTTAGCCGGTAGTCACTCGGGGCTGTGTTTTCATGCCAACCTTTCCACTCCCTGTCTGGAGGGAGAAAGCTCCATGCTGAGGACTTTGCCCCCTTCAGCTCCAACTACCAGCACTGCTCTTCACCTCTGGGAGCATTAGCAGCAAAGAGCAAGCTAGGAGGGAAAGGATCCTGGCTGGTATCCCTGAATTGGAGATACCTATTCCAAGTTAAAGTGCTCGCAGCTCGCCCGCACAAATGTGGCCACTGGTCCTGCTGCCAGAGGAGAAGAGACAGGTGTCACGGTGTAGTAGTGGGAATCTTTGCTGTGAAAGCACAGTCCTGTTGGGTTTTTTCAGTCTTTTGTTAGCACCAGCCAAAGCTGCCTTCTCTTGCTCCTTTTCTAGCAAGAGTTGCAAGAGTTCATGTTTGTTGTATAAACAGAAAAACTACAGGACAACTTGTCAAATGCTGGCTCTCCCCGCTCATTTCCTCCTGCTCCAGAACTCCCCGTACTGAGAATTTTTAAAACAAAGCTTTGAAAGTGCAAAACTGGTTTTCAAAGTAATTTTTTTTTAAAAAAAAGGTGGCATTTCCCCTTTTAAAAGTGTATTCTGTAGTGCCATGTGTATTTACCTAAACATTTCTGCTTTCTTATGCTCTCTTTACAGCCATCTGTCTGTCTGGGTGCACTGAACAGAATGGATATTGCAACAAGCCTGGAGAGTGCATGTGAGTAGATGGCAATTGCAATCTGAACTTCAGTTAAAATGTCACCTTGTGATGGAAACTTAAACTCTTTTCCATGTCATTAATGTTTTAATTTGACTTTTCTTTTAGCTGTCGCCCCGGCTGGCAGGGCCGCTACTGTGATGAATGCATTCCCCACATAGGCTGCCGCCACGGGACGTGTAAAACACAGTGGCAGTGCATATGTGACGAAGGATGGGGTGGCCTCTTCTGTGATCAAGGTTAGTTCTGGAGGTTGTACTCCTCAGTACTGGACTAAGGAACCTGACCCATTGGATCTAGAATTAAATTTCCACAAGTTACCTTGTTCACAGGTGTCAGTTTGTACCGCTGCGGTCTTAGATGCCAACATCTTATATTTGTACAAGATTCTTGTATTTGAATTCATGATTCTTCTATTTGTAGTAATTTTGTTTGAAAACAAGCAAACCTTTTTTGGTAGCTGCAGTTTTCCTCTCACAGAAAAGGTTTCTCTCTTGGAAAAAAACCAACAACCTGGATGAGCGTTGAACAGACCAGTTTTCTGCCTGCTCAAGCCAAGTTTAAGTTATTCCCTGTACAACTATAAAAATTCACTAAACAGTTTCCAGCAGCAGTAAACACCATCATTTGGGCCTTCCTTATTTTGCATACAAGGAAGTTAACTCATGTGATAAGTCTGGAGCATGAGAGAAAAATCATGTAAGCAAGAATGAAAAGTACAGGTTCCATTTTAAGGTACACCAGACCACTTCCACCTATTCAACCCACTGAATCACTGAACCGTAGCCAGCTGAGCAGTCATGTCCTCAAGGCCATGTATGCACTGCTGGCACTGGGATCATGAAGTCCTCAAAGCAAGAGAAGTGTTTTCAAGTCAGTTACAGGATTAAGATGGTGAAGTCTGAATTAAGCTGGAAAAGTAAAGTTGCAGATTTATTTTTCTTTTTTTTTTTCCTGCTTGTAGTTATCTATTAACCAGTTGTATCCCAATTACTCTACGGTATTTATAGAGACAATAAAAACTTTCTACTTATGTCCTATGAACTTGTGTGCTTAACTCCTATCTCCAATTTAAAGGGGAAAATAAAAAAGGACCGTCAAGCTTGGCAGAGCCTTTAGGCAGTTTAAACTACTAACATTCATAACAAGAGAGCATGGTAAATAAATAATAAAATAATTCCAGTGTCTGTTTAAATCTCCAAGTCAAAACATATTTATTTCCTCCCTGCCTCCCCAGAATGTGCCTTGGAGCACACCTTGTAAAGATGGGGCTCGCTGTTTCGCTACGCCACACGCTGTGTACTGAGTCTGTGGTGCTGTGGCCTGTCTTTCAGAGAACACACACTTAGGAAGTACGTTTTCCAACTTGGCACCTAAATCCCATTGCAGCTAGCAGGTTTACAGATTCAGAAAAAAAAAAGGGAAAGGACTAGAAAAGTTAAATTTTTGCCAGGTCTCTCGAAATTCAAAGCTCACGTATAACAGTGATGGGCATAGAGAAATATCTAAAATCAATGTTAACCTGAAACAGCTTATTACTACTGATAATAACCTGGGTAATCACCCTATGCCTACTGATAGCAAAATTAAATATTTCATTGAAAATTCTTTTTTGTTGTTGTTGTTGACTAAAAGGTTACGGTATGAATGTCTTTTTCCCGCTGTCAAAGACTTTTTCCTCTAACTCCCGGTCTCTTTGCAGATCTGAACTACTGCACCCACCACAGACCATGCAAGAACGGAGCCACCTGCATGAACACCGGCCAGGGCAGCTACACGTGCTCCTGCAAACCCGGCTTCACCGGCGTCGACTGCGAACACGAGATCAGCGAGTGTGACAGCAACCCCTGTAGGAACGGCGGTAGCTGCACGGTAAGGGCATTTGAAATGTAAAGTCTTTGTGAGAAGCAAGCCCCAGGATACCTTTTCAGAAGTGGTTCTGTAACAAACATAATGGGAATTCGATAGTACACAGGTTCATTACCGACGCTCACAACTATCATACTGAACCCTTCCCGAGAGGTGTCAGGGGAGGAAGTCTGTTACAGGAGGAGATGTATCATCTAGATTAGAACTAGTCAACTGATCCTTAGGTTTCTGTGGCAGCCATTATGAGAGCTTGGCAAGATCCAGGGCTGGTGAGGGAGTAGATCTGGAAAAAACAAGCTTCACAAACCAAGGTTCATGCAGAAATGCGCTAGGTCTGTATTTTAATAGCAAACAAAATAAAACTTCTGCTTTCTGCTATGGGACCATGGCGTCAGACAATACGAGGGCAATCAGCTGAAACACTTTCTGTGAAATAGGGTTGTGCATTTTTAGTTTCCTGCAGTCTAGTGTTTCAGTGGATTTTCAAACCCAGTCAATGGTTGATTCTACCTGCTGATAAAGCCTGATCAGTTATAGATATCACATGTAACTCAATACATGTTTAGTTAAAGCTAATGGCACAAGACCCTAGCTCCCCTCTCCCAAGGCGTTGGACATACAGTACTAGGCAAGAAGAAGTTTGTTGTGATCTAGGTGGTGGGACTTACCCATGGCAAAGCAATCTAAGTCCTTGTAAAGAAAAAAAGGGCTCTCACGCTGAGGATAAACGGCCTGATCACAGTTGTGTGGGTTGACACGTGCCATCCTGCTCTGGGAGGACCTCAGGGACCCCATTAGGCAGTAGTGGTGTTGGTAATGGCTTTGTCTGGCTGCCTGTAGGCTCCCTGCAGATGCATCTGCTCCGCTTGTGTGGCTGCGTGATTACTCCTCATGCCGAGCATGGCCCATTCACAGCTCTATCCCTCACAGCCCGGCCCGCAGTGATTTACTCCCCAAATGTCGCTTTTGCCACATCAGAGTGTGGATGGGAAGGGAAGGAACAGCATGTGCGTGTGCTGCTGACTGAATACAAGCATGTGAGCAGCTCCCTCTTGGTGCCATCAACTGACAGCAGGCTAACGTTGTGTTTTGCAGGATATGGAGAACGGATACCACTGCCTGTGCCCCCCTGGCTACTACGGCTCCCACTGTGAGCACAGCGCCTTGACCTGCGTGGATTCTCCCTGCTTCAATGGTGGCACCTGCCTGGAGAAAGAGCAAGGGGCCAGCTACACTTGCGTTTGCCCTTTTGGCTTCACGGGGTCAAACTGTGAAAAAAAAGTAGACAGGTGCACAAGCAACCCCTGTGCAAACGGTGAGTCTTTTTAAGATAAAAAACTCGTGCCTCTGACTCATTTGTGCTTTTCAGTGCAGAAGTGATAGAAATCCAATCTGACCTCTACTCTTCCTCTAATACATTAGTCCCTCTCCCCCCACTGTATTCCACATCTACCCTAATTTTAGTCTCTTACTACAAGAGACTAAAGCGGGGGAGATTTCACTGGCCTTTTCTATGCAATGAAACAATGCGTAAGGTTTATCCTGTAATGGGGAAGATGGCAGAATTAAGTAAATTAAATTAACTTTATTATATATTTAGAGGGAGCATATTTTTAAGGCATGGTGAAACAGTTAGGTAAACAAGAAGGAACCTTGAGACGTGCAGCTGTTTTGTAAAATAACCTTCCTCTTTTTGAGATAACATAAAATGCTAACCGGGGAGAGGTTTAGGTTTCTGAGTGCAGTGCATTGCAGACTAATATTTTTTTACTTTATTTTTTTTCCTCAGATGGTAATTGCTTTTACCTCGGTCAGATTCGTGTGTGTCGTTGTCGGGCTGGTTTCTCTGGTCAGAAATGTGAGATAAACATCAATGATTGTGCCAGAAACCCATGTTCCAACGGGGGAACTTGTCATGACCTGATCAACGATTACACCTGCACGTGCTTGCCAGGCTACAGTGGTAGGAACTGTGACATCAAAACCAGAGATGAATGTGCTTCTGGGCCATGTGAGAATGGAGGCACATGCTACAGCGGACTTTATAGTGCCAGCTTTGTCTGCTACTGTCCTTCTGGCTTCATGGGCAACCGTTGTGAACTGCCAGTTTATCC
This sequence comes from Thinocorus orbignyianus, assembly GCA_013400375.1. Classification (NCBI taxonomy): domain Eukaryota; kingdom Metazoa; phylum Chordata; class Aves; order Ciconiiformes; family Thinocoridae; genus Thinocorus; species Thinocorus orbignyianus. The sequence goes on from VXBW01006841.1 coordinate 108,736, forward strand.
AGTGCCCGTTACACTCCCTCCTAAACCAGTCCCCTGGATTGCCATATCCATGGGGGTGGGACTGGTGGCTTTGCTCATACTGTTCTGCATGATAGCAATGGTCATCAGGCAGATGAGGATGCACCCAGAGCAGGACTTGGAGACGATGAACAACCTGTCTGACTTCCAGAAGGACAATCTCATTCCAGCTTCCCAGTTGAAAAACACCAATAAAAATAAAGACCTTGAAGTGGACTGTGGGCTGGAGAAATCAAACTACAAACCCAAGAACCATAAACTGGACTACAATCTGGTAAAAGACCTGACAAGTAGAGGGACACAGGAAGACAAATATTACAAAAGTGAAAAGTGTTTAGGAGAAAAGTCTCCCCTCAGACTACACAGGTGAGAATGCAGTCTTCCTTCCAGTCTTTCTTAAGGCCCCTCATCTTCATACCACTCTAGAAGCAGATGAGAAAACTCGGGAGAAACAAGAAACCCTGAGCAGATAATAGATAGAATAAACCAGAGCAAATCCAGGCATCTTCATACTGCAGTATGTGTGTCACGGCCAAGTGGTATCCTTAGCTAAGTCAATTAAATGGAACTTTTGGGCAGGGTGCTGATAGCATGGGTACTGTGAAGGGGAACGGCAGCATCCAGGTCAGCAGCAAAAGTAAGACATAGTTTTCCTGCCTTAGTAGATCTCGGAGGAACAAGAGTTAAGGCACATGGTGATTAAAAATAAGTATTTTGTTTATTAAGAAGGCAAAATAATCTGCTTACTGAGAAGAATGACAGAGTAAAAACAGTTGCTCTTTTTCAAAAAAAGAAAAGGGCAGATCTTCCCTGGCTTCTCAGTCTTGTGATACAGGAATGGAAAGCCTTGTCTGGGATCTGCTTGCGGCTGTTACACTGAGAGTTCTTGGGAGCACACTGTTAGTTTGGACGTGGCAGAAGCATAGGAAGACAGGAGCTATCCCTTACTTCCACTTTCCTAGTTTAACGTCCTGCCATCACATAGAACATGTGAAACTCCATCCTCTCCCCTTCCCTCCCACACCTTCGTGGCTATCTCATTCCACCCCTCCATATTCATGGTAGATTTTGAAAGTCAGGCTTGTTAGTAGTCAACTAACGTTCTCTTCTCTCTGCCCTGCCTCAGTGAAAAGCCGGAATGTAGAATATCAGCGATATGCTCTCCAAGGGATTCAATGTACCAGTCCGTCTTTGTGATAACAGAAGAAAGGAACGAGTGCATCATAGCCACAGAGGTGAGTAAGTGCACAGATGGAAAGGCATAAATTCAGAAAGCAAAGGGGTAAATTATCCTTTAGAACTGTATCTGAGAAGGTCAGTCTATTTCGAGGGATCCCAGTGCCTCCCGGCATTCACCCCTCCTCTTCTGTAGCCCGCACAGAACATAGTGGGGAAAACCAAGAAATTAGCAGCTTTTATTAAACCAGGGATTTTGAGCTTAGATAAATCAATGGGAGATGAAAGCACTGACCATCAGCCTGTAAAAATTCACCACATTGTAGGATTATTTCCTCTTAAATAGGTAGTCAGTAAAAATGCAAATAAGAATTATTCATAGGCCCATTGATGTGAAGTCACATTTTTTCCTGTGGCTACAATGGACAATCTGTGGCCTGTGGAAACAGGTAAAGCTATAGATTTCCAGCAGAAAGGTGTTAGTGGGCAGCCATAACTGCTAGGAAGTCTATCGTGAGGTAATTTCAACCTCTTGGTGTTTAAGCCCCAGCTGTATGTTCTCTAACAGAACCTAACACTGTTATTGATAAACACATTTAGATTTTGATGTTATATTGAAAAGTCAGAGGACAGATACATGAAAAAGAAAGGGCCTAGCATTAAACTTTAAAGACTTCAAAAAGCAACTGTTGGGGAACCAACGAGTTTCTAAAGAATTATTGACCCTTTGGAAACAGGTTCGATGGAAGTCAAAGGCAATTTGACATTAGCCAATACCTGCCTTCTTCAGTGTAGCCATCTTCAGGACCAGTTTCAGACTGCAGGAAAGAGAAACCTGTTGAGTCACATAGTAGTGATCTGTGAAGTCAAATCTGCAGGATGCTGTCTCCCTTGTCAGGGTGGATATCAGATTTCCTCTTGAAGGCAAGGTGGAACGCAAGTCAACTAACAATATTAAAAGTTTGAGACTAAGTGAAAGGTTTTTCAAAGATACAAATGACAGCTAGGTGCTTCATTAACTGACCTATACATCATATCTTCCTTTCAAGATCTTGCTGACCAAAGCTAGACTTCCAGATTTACATCAGGCATCTCCAGAAGTGTTTTCATTTTCAGAATGACAGCCCCCGAAATCTCTTTCTACATCATTCAGTCTTAATGCTTCTGAACACAAGCTATCTATTTAACTTTAGGTCTTTTATGGAGACCTAATGCTAAGCACCCAGATTTGCAAGTGTTCTTCCCCTCAGACCAGGCCCAGAGACGACTCATCACACAGATGATTAGCGGGTTTTGCCCGTGATTCTTTGTTTCTGGACCCAGGCAAAAAAACCTGAATGCTGGTAGTTAAACTGCAGTAACGTCTGGTTTAAATTACTTTGGCTTGATGTACTTGAATTACAATTTGTTAGTTCTGCAGTACTCTGTGTGCTGTGCTTCCTCCTCATTCCTGGTATTATTTTCTGTCATGACAGGTATAAGACTGAAGATCAGCCCATTTGCACCTCAGATTTGGTAATGCCAGTAGATGGACGTTCCTGCTGCATTGTTTACAATTCAGAACTGGATCGGACTGTTTTTAATTTCATGCAACTTGCTGCTCTCAGGCGGAGGATGGAACTGGGTGAACTGGACAGACTGTGAATTTACTGAAAGATGCAATACACCTTTTTTTGTACTTACTGCCCTTGTTTGAAGTTTGATACCATAAATCTCATTGGCTATAGAAGAGGGGAGGCAGAGGGAAGAGAGAGGGGTTAAAAAATGTTGTCGTTTTGTTTTTTAAAAGATACTGAGGCCAGTTCCTCATGGACAGACCCCTGGCTTTCCAGAACTCTGGTTATGGGAGGTGCTGGTAGGTGAGGAGGCACTTAACTATCACAGATGTTGCCATGGAAGGCGTGAAGACAGACACATTGCTATGCAGATAATGGATACAGTATAAACGAGGTCTCCATATTTTTTTTATTTTTTTTTCCCTGGGTTTAAAAGTGCCTAAAATGTGTCAAGAGAATCTAACAAGTTCAAACAGAGACTTAACTGCTCCTTTTGCAGTTACCTGAACAGTATTGGGCAGGGGTGGTTGATGCTTCCTGCTACACATCCATCTGCACCTCCTCCCTCCTGCTGCGTGGACTGGAGACTGTGTAAGGGGCGAGAGGAGGAAGGCAAGAAGAATACCCAGTTGACCTGTCAGGTCATTTGGTGATGCTTTGGAGAACTGATTGACCCAAGCCACAATATGGGACAGATTTTTTGTGGAATTAAACCTCCGAGAAGGAAAAGTTGTGATGAGGAATGTGTTCTGCCCCTTCCCCGCTGATAAGGAGGCGGCGTGATCCCAGCTCTATTTAAAGCCTTACAAATGCGTTTAAAATCAATCAGCTCCTAGAACCTTTCTGTGCTGAGCTGTCTCAGCTGTTTTCATGCCCTTTGCACTACCAGTGATTGTGAATAGACATTACCTTTTTTTCTCCTTCCTCATTCTCTCCCCCCTGCCTTATTTTGACACAAATTCGGGGGTTTATGTTGATGTGTTTCTGAATTAGGTGCCACCTTCTACTGCAAATAGTCTCAAAATTGCAGCTGTTACTTTCTGAAGGAGAAGCAGCAGTGTGACTTCCTCCTCATCCCACCCCATGCCCCCCTTCCCCAATTTCTCCATCTGGTTGCAAAACCCCAACTCCTGTCCTTCATGCCGGTTCCAAATGCCCAGTAGCAAAACACCCACTGAGACACCCTCTGCCAAGACAGGTGGAAATTAGAGTTAGAAGGTTCTAGGCTCATCCCGTTTCTTCAATACCCACCCACTGCTGTGCAGAAAAGGGCAAGCCTGCCCCTGGAAACCAGAGGTGTGCAGAAGCTCTTTTCTTATACACGTATTTACAGCAGCAACACCGGACACCTCAGTGGAAAGTGCTGTGATACTAATGAGATGGGACCACGGGGTGGGGCAGAATGAGGAGGGAGGAAACAAGATCTCTTCAAAAGAACCCAGACCATGATGTCTCTCCAACAGCGATATCCCTGCCCTTGTAAATCCTGTTGTTGGACTAGCCCATCTATTGCCTTGAACTGCGCAGACAAGACCCCTTTGTAATGTCCACTACTGACCTTCTGCTCTGACCACGTAGGACCATTTTGAAGATGACCTTCAGAAATCAATAATATGGGTTTTAGTTTGTCTGTTTGTAGTTTATTTTGAAGACTAGTATTTCAGTAATTTAAAAAAAAAAAATCAGAAGCACTGAACTTTCTACGTTTTATAACATTATTTTGTATATAATGTATATTTATAATCAAAACAGAAGTGTAAATATGTTTATTACTTCTCATGTAATGTTTTTAATGTGATGACAAAGTTTGAATTTTATTTTTTTTTTCAAGCAATGAAAATACTTTCCTGCTACTACAAAGTTTACTGTGCTTTGTCCTTTTACACTTCAGGCTCCATGACTCTGTGACAGCCAGGGTTACTTGGAGCCCCAGAAGGAAGCTTGTCTGCCTGCTCCCTGCAGTCAGCCCTACATTTACACTTTGCACACCAACTGCTGTCGGCTGCTTTTTATGAAACAGTTATGCTGTTAACTGTTGTTAACAAAGTTGTTAAGCTGAGTGGCATTCAGCTGACAGAAGAGTTATACGTATTTATATTGTGATATATTATATAATATTTAACTTTTTTTTTTTTTCTTGCTATGGAGTGGGACTGAACTGTCAGGAAAGTTATTTTTATTAACGTTTCACTCCTTCTCTTCCACAACAACTTGTGGCATGGAAGATACAGATTTGATACCACTTCAAAGTGGCTTAATAAATGTGCTGGTTTAGGGTTCACTTACAGAGCAAGATATGATTACTATTTTTTTTAATCCCGCTTCTTCAAATACGGTCAGTAAGACCCAAATCTTGCCCTCGGGTTACTCTTGCACAGCATCTGCATCTACACTTGTGAGACTGTATCCTTGTTTGTTTGATTGCGATGGGTAAGATTTGTCTTTCACTTGTGGGATTAGGGGGAGTTTCAGGCTTTCTCCTCCTGAGTTCCCTACATTATACCAGCAGCCGTGTCCTCCCAGGGCATCACAAAGTCATTGTCCTCCACAGACCTTTCAGAGGACATTTCCACCCACAAAAAAAGTGTAAAAAGCACACTTGTATAAAACACTCCCAGCAGGTTCAGTAACCTTTGAAGCACAGACACTTACAGACAATTAAATCTCACTAGATTCACTAGGTGCTCTTCAGCCAACGCCTGAATGCAGAGAAGCAAAAACTAGAAAGAACAGAAAACCACCGCTGCTCTATTTTAAAACCAGACTTTTTGCTGTTGTTGACAAAATGCCAAAAAAGCATCTTAGTGTTGGATGCCTTTTCGATCTTTCCCCCAAATAAAAGCCAAACGACTTTTGCTAATTTTTAAAAAAGTACAAAAAAAACCCACCCCAAAACCCAATGGCATTAAAAAGGCACCATAAAAAAAAATAATTTTAACTGTCATTAAAAACTGCAAATAGTGGTCTATAAGGGTCCTTCTGAATATATTACTAAGGTTACATAAATACTATTTACTTTGGATGGTTTTGTTTCTCCCTCTTCAGTTCTTTTCTTAGTGAAATTAACTTTCACATCGAGCCAATTTCCTTGGCTACCATAAAAACAAATTTAAGATGAAACTCAGAAATAAAAAGCCACCTCCCCCTCCCCAAACATTCACCCTGTAGAGCAAATTATGAAAAACAAGCCATTGACAAAAAGCCGAGCAGATGCTCCCTGCTTGCAGTCCTTCCTCGGCAATGTGAAATAAACCCAACAGATGCCTCTCTTAATTGAGCACATGGATTACATACACACATGCACTCTGTCCTGCTTAAAACAAAACACACACAAAAATCAAACAGGAAAATAGCCAGAGAACCCTTCCCAAAGCCTAGGCAGGCAGGAATGCTAAGACCAAAAAAGACTCGGCTCTTCCTGCTCCAAACGAGACAGGAAACGGTATCCGTAGACAGAAGGGAGTTGAAATCCATTAAAACCCGTGGACCTGATTATGTAGATCCCACAGGGTAACGCAGGTACAACACATGCCTTTGTGTATCCACACAGGAGAGAGGAAAGAAAAAAAAGCGTCAGTTTACAAGGAAATCTGTGAATATTTACTGGAGGCACTATGCAGCTACCAGAATAGATCATAGGTCCCGCAGAGGAAAAACAGGAGCGGTGCCTGCTTCCACACAGGAGGAGATGGAAAGCATATGTGGATCTATGCACGTGTGCACATCCCCAAGTCCTTGCCAAAGAAACTATAAGCAAATTAGCTGAACACATAATATGACCTGGATTTAACCCACATCTTTGGCCAAACGTTTCCTCACCAGCGGCTGCTGTGCACCAGCCTGCCCCTCCCCGAGGTGAGAGCATCTCCCAGCCACAGTGTAGGAACTCACTAGGAGGAGCTCCGAGAGCCTCCTGGGCTGTAAAGACTCAACCTGAGTTTTAAAGATTCCCCTTCAGGACCACAGAGGATGCCAGGACTGTAAACGTACCAACAAATAATGCCTTTTCTCTTTAACAAGCTTACAGAGTTCTCAGACCCGACTGTACAACTAACTTCTCTCAGCACAATTTGAAACAACAATGGCGAGATTACAGATTTGGCTCAAGGACTGCACCTAAACTTGGCTTTCAGTTTTAAAAGACTATGCAAACTCACTTAAAAGCAATGTGACAAAACAACGATTTTAAGAATGGCTGCCAGACTCGGAGAAACTCCCTGGTGTTTCCTTGTATTAGCACCTGTTAGGAATGATTTCACATCCACGCAGAGCCCTGCTGTCTGAACAGTTTCAGAGCTGGGCTGAGCAAGAGGGGTGCTGCTCTGTGCCACGCTTTCCTCCAGACATTCCATGCTGGGCTCCGATCCGCTGAGGAGGTGAAACAGATGCTGGGATATACCCGTAACTATAGCACCCACTGGTGCTGAGACAACATGCAGCAGGGCTCTGCAGATGAGGACGCAGCACAGGGCACCGAGTTCTATTACATTAGTGAGGATGAGGGGTGCTTCTAGAAATTGGGCTTGATATAGGACGTGCCTAAAAGGGAATAAAATGCAGGATGCCTTTTATTATGCACAATACTTGTCCAGCAACAGCTCTCAGCCTTGAAAGAGCTGAGAAAGCCTAAATTAGTTATCGTGCAATTGCAACCATCTAGTCCAACAGATGAAACCATCTCTGTAAAAACACATTTCAAGTATTTTCACTGCTCCCCAGCTTTCTTTCGTTAGTGCATGCTAAAAAGAGAAAGGCACATCAGGTCATTAACAAGCCTGTACTGCAGTGGCTTAAGCAACAGTTACGTATCTTTGTTTGCTTGTCATTCCCTTATCTCACATACTTGATCAATAAATAAACACATATCAATTTTACGCAGCAGATATGACACTCCCAGCACATTTTGCTCACAATCCAAGTTGCTGTTGTGGAGAATTGACATCACTTGGTGGCCCTCTGTTATGCTTCACTATTTTCACAACTTCAACTTTACAGCCTCTCTGGAGAGTCAACATCAAGATTTCCCCCCCACCTCCACACTCCTCTGTTTAAGTTTTGCCAGCTCAGTTTCCAGACCTTGCAAGCAGTGACCCTGCTGGCTGGTGACGCCCAAAGAAGTGAGATTTCTCCTTGATCACTCTTGTGCCTGCTCTAACCCTGCCTACTCTGCTTTCAGACCTCTCTGGGCAACAATGAGACTCAGCACCATGAAACTATCCTTTCTCTTTCTCCTTTCTCTGCCGTTCTTATCATCGCCACCTTCCTTGCTCCTCTCCCCCTGTGCAGCTTCAGGGCATGTTTCTGCAGCTCAGTGGTCTATCACACTGCAGGGTTAAGAGAGAACTCTGATTCAGCAGGTAAATGATTGTGTACAAAGCAGTAATTTGAGATGCCAGAACAATTATTAGACACATAGCTTTGTTTCTTTCCCTTTTAAATCTTGATGGCAGACCACCACCTTCTCCACAGGCAGGTCAGCCATCTCCTCAGCCCTTGGGAGATGCAAGGGGGAAGAGACATGAAGCTGGTCTGCTTACAAGGCCAACCCAGCAGCCACTGCCACCCAGAGGTTTTCACTGCCTTCCAGCAACCCTCCACACACATCCCCAAGGGACTTGGTGGTGACAAGCTCTGTGCAGCTCTCCATGCTGCAGGAGTGCACCCTTGGGCAGGAAGAAAAGCAGGTAAAGTTTAAAAGGGTGAGACATGGGGTGGACTGGAAACTGAACTGAACTCCTGCTCCCCAAGTCTAGATCTCATTATCCTCCTTTCTGACTGGGTCACTCAGAGCTTCTGAATGACATGTCACGTGAGAGAGGAGACCTAACAGCTAGGGCAAATAGTGGTCCACATCCGGAGATAACAGCCCTGGATGTTATGTGACCTACACAGATGATCCAACAATTACTTTCTTTCTTCCATATGCTGTAGAATAATGACATACTTGCCTCTCAAGCAGGCAGCAGTGTAGGCATTGTGCCTTTCCTCCTGCCATGCAAGATGGAGACAGTGCTCAGACTCCATCTATCCCTGTAGCCAACTCTGCATGAAGACCGGGTCATTCCCAGGAATAGACCCATATTGCACAACAGCACCTTCATCACAGTCGTGTTTTGCAAACAGAGGTAATGGAGGAAAACACACAGTTTGAGGGGAGGCTGTTTGGTGATGACATCTTTTTATCTGTGTTTTATGAGTTATTTGTTGAGTTGTTGATGGCTTCACGCTGGTTTTGTTGATTATGTTTTTAACTAACTGCCTAGAAGGTCACAGTGGCACCATGTTTGTTTTTATGAATTAAATTAAACCAACTTGTATGTAACATCCAAACAGAACTGAGTGCTAGGTTTACAGCTGGAGAGGCCATCACCAGTCAGAACTGGATTCAGCTGTCCCTGGCACCATGCAGGAGCTCTGACAGTCCCCGTACTTGGGGACATGGCTCCCACCACAGTTTGTGAGCAGGGTCAAAGTTCTTGTTGCAAATATGAATCACTGTGCATCTGAAATTCCTTTTCTATTAACAGTTTAACATGTGCCTTACATTTTCTGTTTTGGCAGAAAACATCAAAGCATTGCCAAAGCATATTTATTCCTGCCCATAAACTCATTTGTTCTCTGGAAGACTGTCAGCAAAGAAACAAGACAATCTGAACAAAATGTATCGGGGGGGGGGGGGGGGGGGGNCACTCTTTCAACTCAGTCTACCAGGTCCTGGTGTTAGCTTCTTCATCCACAGATTCTCCTACTCTCACATCTCCTTATAGCACAGAGGCTTTTTTTTTCTTCCTCCAGACACCTTCCCTTCATGAAAATTACACTGATTTTTACTCTATTAATGGTATTTAGGTTTGTTCTAAGTTGCTTAGGAGGAGGTTTGTTTTAAGTTCTCCAAAACTCTAGATACAACTCACAGTGCATGGCCAGGTTTCTGGAGACAGAGTTCATTTGCATGCTAGAAACAGGTAGAAATGCCCATGTGCTTACAATTACAAAAAGCTCTTTTTTCACGGAGACAGCACAGTTAAGAAGCCCTTACATCGGATACACATTTTTCATATGTGGGGAGGAAGAATTTCCTTGCCATTCTGGCAGTTGCTCCACAATCTGCTCTCAGTCATCTTCAGCAGATGCAGGTTCACCTCACCTCACTGCAGCCTTCCAAGCGCGAAGCGTCTAGTTTAAGTCAACCATGAGGCTTATCTACGGTTTACAGAGAAAGGCATACCCTTCCAGCATTCTCCCTTGGAGAGGCATCTGAAATAACTGGGAAGGAAGAGTGACTCTTGGAAGGCTTAATGCCATTAACTTGAAACCTGACAACTACCGTTAAGGCTGCGCAAGAGGCATCCTTAGGCATGAATTTGAGGAGGAAGCGATGCTTTGCATTGAGGAGCAGGACGCGGACACTTAACCCCTACACACCCTTGAGAAGGCAGCCCTCAAAAGGGAGGCCTGTTTCCCTCTCCTGACACCGAGGAGGAGTTGTTAATGCTAACACGACTCTGAAGGGTGTTGCAAGGACTCATTCATATCCTCTAGACCCCTCACGGCTGCAGAAGTGCAAATAAGCCTTCACTGGTCTCATTGCTTAAACAGCAGCTGGGTGTAAGCAGCACCTGGGCAAGCCCAGCAGCGGCAGGGCAGGCACAGGGAGGCCGAGGTCTCTCCTCACTGCAGATCAGCGCTTTCCTTGAGCCTGAGCCCAAACCGGACCGTGCTGTGCTGCCATCATCGCTTCCTGTTTGTTACCTCACCACATCGTTTCCCGTTTCCTGCCCGATTACGGCCGTGCCAACTGTTTTTCCCAAGCCTGAACCAGCTTCCCAGTATCCTCCTTTTCGTCTCACACAAAAATGCCACTGTCAACACTGGACTGGTGGCCGGGGGTGCTGGCAGCCCTCTCCCTGCCCACTTGGGAGCCCCATCCCAGGCTAAAGAAGGGAGTCTCACACATCCCATAAAGTGGGAGGGAGAGGAGGAAATGAAGGGTTGGCAGCTCCCAGGGGTTTATTGCGAGCAAGAGCATGGCAGAAGGTGCCCTGCAAGGCATCTGGGTCAGCTGGACACAGAGGGTGGTGATGGGAGAGACACCCTCTATGTTGTATCTCTTCAGACACCCTATATGTCACAGGGTTTTCCATTTACTCAACAACCTGGCACGGAACCTTCTAAAGCAAATCCTGCAAGAAAGCACATTAAGGCATTCAAGTATGGAAGATTAATATGGTCCCCAGTATCTTGTCCCAGTGGCTCATCACCCCCACGGTAGAAAAGCTTCCACTTTTGTAGCTGAATTTTCTTTCAGCATCCAGCCACTTCTGGTTTATCTGCCTTTCTCCATTCTGTTTGGGACCTTTTAGTATGTGGTATATTCTCTTTACCTTTAATCAACTGATGTCCCCAGTCCTGTTTCAATACCTGAGGCAGCTGAGCCCTTTCAGTCTCTTGCTGAATGGGAAGGTCTCTAACGCTGAGACAAGCTCCCTGGCTCAGAACACCTTCCCCCTCCTACTCTCTACACCCTTGTTTAAGTACCCAAGGACAATGCAGAGCCTGGAAGGGGTCCCTTTCCCAAACCCCAGGAGGACTAATGTACTCTCATCAAACACCTGATGGTGTATCCAAAGCCCTAACAGGATCCTGAAGACCTCTCAGAGACAGGAAGCAGCCTACAGGCTGGCCAAAAGCCAACGCTCTGCAGTTGTGATTTTTAAGGGGCTGGCGAGCAGGGACACACAGGAGAACAACCTGCACGTAGTGTGAAATACACCAGTTCACACTACAGCACACAGGAGCCCCCTAGGAACTGCCAGGTAGATCTGGTCTGTGCCTTTATCTGCTCTCCTGCAGTCACTGCAGCAATGGCTTGTCACAGCTAGATTAAGCAAATCCTCTTTAGCATCCAGGACCCAGTCACTTACTGTGTTGGGTCACCACCTTTCAAGTACAAAGACAAATAAATAGCCTTTGCAAACATGTGCCAGAGGCAGGTGCCCATTTCAGCTTAGCAGAATGCCAGTGAAACCATGAGCTGGCACTTTCATTTCCTCACATCTCACCTACAGTGGGGAGAAAAAAAAAAAGAAGAAAAAAAAGCACTTCTGTCCCTTCACCTTTTGCCTGCCCAGACTATTTAAACTAAATTGTTTGAGGAAGGAACTGTTCTTTGCTGCAGCTTTCATAATATTCAGGTGCTTCTGAGATGCAGCACTGGACATCCTGAACTGCAAAATGAAGACATCAAAGTGGCAATAACTGATTTGCAACAAAAAAAAAAGAAAGCTGATTTCTTTGGCTGAACCTAAATGAACATGACATATGCATGCTTTGAACTAGCTGCTTTCTTACTAGAACACATGGAAATAAGATCATACCACCATGAGTTGTCCCATTGCAGTATAAAGCTGTATGGCTACACCATTCGAGTGCTGTCAGAAATCATAGAATCATAGAATGGTCAGAGTTGGAAGGGACCTTAAAGATCATCAAGTTCCACCCCCCCTGCCATGGGCAGGGACACCTCCCACCAGAGCAGGTTGCTCAAAGCCCCATCCAGCCTGGCCTTGAACTCTTCCAGGGATGGGGCATCCACAACTTCCCTGGGCAACCTGTTCCAGTGCCTCACCACCCTCACAGTAAAGAGCTTCTTCCTAATACCTAATGTAAATCTCCCCTCTTCCAATTTAAAACCATTACCCCTCATCCTATCACTACACTTCCTGACAGGCAGTGGTAACAGGGAATTTTCTGTACATTAACTTCATTATAGGCTGTCCCACTGCGAGTAACTGTAGGGCACGCTGCTGGGAACAGGCTGGAGAAGAACAGATCAGACCACACATCCAAACTGGCAGCACGTGGGAGAGGTGAGAGCTCTGGTGTTGAAGGAGCTCTTCACCACGCACCAGCTACTGCACTCACATTGTGTCTTTGGAAAGCCGTGTACATTCGTGTGTGCTGGAGGGCAGGGAGAGCAGCGGGAAAAGGGAGTAAGTTTTGGCACCACTTCCAAAAGCCTCACCACGCCTGTGCACAGGCAATGTCATGTCCCTCAGGAGCCAGAAACGCAGCATCCCTGAGCAGCACTGTTTAGCCAGTAGAGGTCTGTAGAGCAGTCACAGCCTGAGACTGCAGCTCTGAGGCTGTGAAGGCTCAGGGTAGGTGGCAGACTTGGTCTGCCTCTCACAAGAGGCACCTTGAACGAGTAAAGCCATAGGGACTCGTGACTGAAGCCACAGCAGTGTTCTGTCACTGTGCACTCTGGTGAACAGGGAACAGAGCAACGGGGCTAACAGTGTAAAAAGCCCTGTGCTGCATGGCCACAGGCACAGACTGTCACTGCGAGCAAGAATCGTGGCTGCAGGGCCAGCTTACTAATATGCAGAGTGCAGGTGCATCATTGCACAGTCACAGATTGAAGAGACCCGGCCTGAAGCACTTTTTAAACAAAGTCAGAAGGTCCCGCACAGCTCTGGGACAGCAATGGCAAAGTCAGAAGTGACCCTGTAAATCAGAAGTCTGTATCATCATGGGAAGTGCACTGAGGCATTGCTAAAATGCTGCCTGCAAGGATGGCGGCCAGGTTGGAGTCGTGGGAAGAGGGTGTGCAGCACAAAAACCTGTGTTACAGTAAGGACAAGGTATCAGAACGGGCCCCTGCAGCCAAGAGGAGGCGACTTGGGCATTTTCAACGAGACCAAAAGCTAACACCCTCTCCCAAACCCATATGAGAACAAACAAAATCCTTTGAGAAACCCACAGGGACCAGGGAATTTATATCCTGGCTTTGAGTGACTTCTTGCTGCGTGGCAGATGATACAGCACACCAGGTAACTCACATTAACCCGGCTCTGGCAAGCAGGGCTGGGAAGTGCATCTCTCTGACAGTCACTGCTCCTCTTTCAGCTTCAGACCGCAGCTCCACACAAGGAGCATCGCTGCAGAACAGTGGGTTTGGGGAGAAAGCAAACAGCACCGTTTCTTCTCAGTATCAGCTTCCTGCCTCAGTAGCCTCCCCTGGTGCTCTCCCTGGACATGAGCAGGATCCCTGGTGCTCAGCTGTCGCACCAAGAGATAACAGACAAGCTAACAGAGACATTTATGTGGGAGACAGCAAGTTGCATCTCTCCCCGACCTGCTATCACAAGATGGACTGAAAATAGCTGAACTAGAAGGCTGTGGAGCAGCCACCCCCCAGTCTGTGCCTTGAGGGGACAGAAAGCTTTCTGGTTTTCTCAGTTGCTCCTTTGCAGCAAGAGGGGCTGGGGAGCACGGGGCTCTTGCAGATTTGCAGGAGAAGCAGCAGAGGTGTCAGTGGGATCACATGCTCAAACGCTTGACTCCCAAGTCAGCCTGGAGGAAGGTGTGGAGAACAAACCATATGCTTCTCCAGGTTTGGTTAAAGATGTCCCCTCAGGGACTGGCACAGTTAGTCACCTCTGCAGCACTGATGTTTGGGACTATGGCTGGATGGCTTTTGATTGCTTTTTCTCAGGCTCTCACACATGCTGGAAATTGTACTAGTAGAAGGACAGCTAGATGAATTTGAGGTGTGTTTGCAAGCCTACAGCAAAAGGCATCAGCTTGTCAGAGCAAGCAGTCGTGCTGTGCACCCTTACTTTGACAAGGATTCCTCACCACACACCTCTGCTTTTCTTTCACTCCAGTTCCTGTTTCATTTCTTCAGGCCCTGCCACCTCCTTCCTGGGAATAACCAACTGCAGCTCTCCAACCTTTCATTTTCCAGGGAGGCAGAGGCATTCAAGGCACCACTGTGCCACCACACAGGATACCACAGAAGATGGATGGGTGCCATCCTTCATATCTTTCTAACCTAATTGTTCACTTCCATAAAAATCACCTGCAGTTAGTCCAGCCACTCTGCTGTGTCCTGTGGCAGTTAATGCCACAGGGCTGCAGTTGCCAAACGAGAGGGAACGCCTCTTCACACAGGCACGTGGCTGCCTTGAGGGTGCTGCACAGTCCCAGCTGTAATTTTCTAGGGCTGGATGATTAGGTTCAAAATGCCTGCAGTATTTGATGCACACAACCTGTGTTCTCCTCTTGTTGTTCGGGTTTTTTTAATATATATGAAAAGCATTGCTGAACAGTCACAGCATCCAATTTCCCGTAACCTGGATGGAGCGTGTCCTGGAACACGGAAAAAGCTTGTGCTAATAGTACAAAGAACAACTGGTGAAGGGACATGGACCTCATTTTTTACTTCTTAGCTAGCTTTCCTACTACTGTAATTGCACTGGCTCCAACAGAATTACATGGGTTTAAATCAGGGTCACAATAATTCAGGGTGTAGCATCCATTCCCTCTCCCAGCTCCTGCTGTCCATGCCCTGCAGCCACCCTCTGCAGAATTCACCATCCTTCTCTGTCCCTCACATTCTCTGTCAGGTGTTGTTATCCACTGTGGGTTACAGCAGCTGTTTGTACAGTGCTTTGAGATCCTGTGTGGGTGCAGGGTGTGTTACCATTAGAGCCCCTCTCCAGTTCTGCCCTCCACCTCACTGTCGCTGTCGTTTTGCAGGGTGTGCCCAAGTGAAGGACACAGTTCCTTTACTGGCACAAGCTGAAGAACCCCCTTTTGGCTGCAAAACCAGACTGCCAGAGCTAATTGCTTGAGCAGAAAGAGGTGTTACCACACCACGGCGCTGTAGGTCCCGTGGGCAGGTCCTCTGGACACTCCATTTTCTTCACTTTAAGCTGTAAACATTTATACTGAGGAGACAGAAGAATTAAGAGAAAATACGAAGGGTTGGTCTTTACCTGGTGCTCCACTGCATTCATAAAAATTCAGCATGGGTTCTTTTTTTGCCTCTTCCTGCCCTGGTCTCAACAAAAGGACTCAAGATCTTCACACAGATATTTTCACATTAACACAGGCATCTTCAGAAGAAAAGAGACACGAACTGTGCCATGGAGGACTGTTTCAGTGCGCAGCCATTTATGCCTGCCTGGCAGGTGAGCAACATATACCTTTTCCATCCTCGACTACCTCCTTTAGGGAACAGTTAAGCTGTGCTTTTGCTGACATTTTCCTCTGGGGCCACGGGGACTGCTCAGGGGATGACAGAATGTACACCTTAGTGCTGTTAAACAACCACATGAGTCTTTTGAACGAGCCTGTAAGGAATTCACCCTTCAGTTCAAAATTAAGGGTACTATGTCTTTATTACCGGCGTACCGTGGGGGTTCCCAACAGGCCGTTGTCACCGCCACAGGACTCACACCCTCCAAGTCGTTAGGAATGCCATGCAAAGACAGCAAGGTCTCCTGCACTGCTCCTGCTGGAATTCTCCAAGCACAAGTCACTGCTCAAGTACACAACCAGCTTTCAACCTCTCTTAAAAATTCACCTGCCATTCACTTAAGAATTCATCTGACACAGAAGATGTTCACAGAGTAAAGGGACAGCCCAGCATTCTCAGCTATGATTTACCATAGACATAGTACAATAAATAGGTACTTCTTGGAGTGAATAGTTCATTACTTCCTCTTCACATTCCAGGTTAGTAGCTGATGGAGAAGTTTGAGAACAACTATGCAGGACAAACCTTCATGCTCTTTGGACCACAAAGGAGCTCACTTTTGATCTCTTTAAACCTACCCACTCGCACTTTCTTGCAGAGAAATCCCTACTAGCCCAGGATGACATTTCTGCCAGACTCTGAATGTCATCATATGGAGATCTGCTCCCACACAGAAGGGTGCAGAAAAGATGATGTGCTAATGAGCTACCTTCTAATCCCTGCTGTCAGTTCAGTGACTCTCCCTCCTCCTCTTCCTTTGCCTTGAACTGCAAATGTAATTGCTTTCCAGCAGCACCGCAAAGAGCCCAGTCCATCTGCAACCCTGGAATCTCTCCAGAGGGCAAAGTCTTGGCTTTGTGCTTCAAATTCTCTTGTCTTTTTTTCTAGAGAAGGAGGAAGGAAATACCAACCAGTGCCCTGATGCAGCCAGACTGAGCAGCTGAAATAAGGCCAGCATCCCTTTTGCCGTCAGACTGCCCACACTGTCCTCCTGCCAGAGCCCAGCAGGACAGTGCAACCTGTTGCCACCATGTCACTAGTACTGTTACTCTGCTTGGCAGTGCAACTTGTGCCTCTGAGCCTGCTCCTCTCATGCCTTTCTCAATGTATTACCTAGTACTCACCAAGCAATATAATATCCAACACAGAATGGATAGCCCAACACTTACCTCCTGTCCCATATGCTGTAAGGAACTTTACAATTTCTGCATGCACAGGGCTCTGAGGCAGGCAAACAGCGTACTCTGGCACCACTCACACCAGTTGCCACCTAAATTTGGGCAAACCACTTACCCCTCCCACTCTTCCTAGGTGTGAAGTGGGCTAGTACTTACTCATCTGCCTCAGCGGGAGAGTTAGACTCAATTAGGCAGTGTAAGAAGGGCTCTGACATTGCTAGAGGACACTGATGCAATGTCTGAATCTGCTCAGGCAAGAAATATGCTCAGGCTGGAGGCAATGAACACAGAAAGGTCAACACCATGGTTCCATGGTACTTGTGGGCCTGGAGGCATAAAATAATTTCAAGTGTCATGCTTATCAGCATCTTTCTTTCACATCATCTCTCCATATGCAGATTAGAGCATGCTGAGAGGCGAATTTTCTGCTTAGTGCCCTCAGAAATGAATGAGGAGAATGAGAGAGCAGCAGGGGTGGGGGGGGAAAATGGTGAGAACCCTGCATTGGAAGGGGAACAATTCACTTGTTCAGTTTTCTTAGAGGATCAATAGGTATAACATTTGACAAGAAGGTCAGTTATATAGAAGTAACAGTGTTGCTTTAATTTCTGTCATACAGAGACAACATATCAGGAAAGAGACTCGTCTATTAAAAAAAAAATAACAATGAATGATACTCTCAAACTGTGTTGTTCTCCTGCTCCCTTGTTTATGAAATCTGTGCCAGCCTTTTTTGGCTTCTTCAGTTTAAAGGATCATATTGAGAGCTGAACCCTGCTTTCTGCCCTGCCATTGTTTCTCGGTTTCACATTAATAGTTGCCTTTTTATGAGCCTGGTCAGAGTATGAAATAATTTGTTCTCAAACCCAGTGAACCTGGGTGCTCAGCAAACACCGCAGAAAAGCTCAGCTGGGACAAGGCATACATACCCACCAGCTGACCCTTCCACCTAGATTTTTTCCCACTTTAGCGCTCTTTAGACATTCATAGAATCATAGAATGGTCAGAGTTGGAAGGGACCTTAAAGATCATCAAGTTCCAACGCCCCTGCCCTGGGCAGGGACACCTCCCACCAGAGCAGGCTGCTCAAAGCCCCATCCAGCCTGGCCTTGAACACTTCCAGGGATGGGGCATCCACAACTTCTCTGGGCAACCTGTTCCAGTGTCTCACCACTCTCACAGTAAATAATTTCTTCCCAATATCTAAGCTAAATCTCCCTTCTTCCAACTTAAAACCGTTACCCCTTGTCCTATCACTACACTTCCTGACAAAGAGTCCCTCTCCATCTTTCCTGTAGGCTCCTTGCTGAGCATCCATTCTATCCCACTGTCCATGTTCTTCACAGCTAATGCTCAGCTATCTCATGCAACATTTGCTACACATATCACCAATACTGTAACATGCCACAAGGACCCTTCCACTCAGGTGCTGAGTCTTGCCACCTCACAGTGCGTTCCAGCATGAGCAATGTGGAAAACATGAAGCTATTGCACAACCATACCATGACACCTTTCTTCCATTACCACCAGCACAGCGTCTTGCAATTTCTTTAATTGCTTTTGTAATCTGCTCTACCACATATATATCTAAAAACCAGCCAAAAATACCTTAAAGAAAATAAACCAATTCCATTATAGAAAAGTGGCTGCAGTTTGACAGAGAAGTTGCATCTCAGAGTGAAAGTTTCACAGAGTCTAGTCTTTAGACTCTAGTTCTGACTCTTTGGTTGAAGAACTTGTTGTGAGAACTAGAAGACCTCACACCTGATGATGGTTGAAAGAAGATGCGTAGTAGAACTGTACTTATGTTCAACAAACACCAAGTCACCCTGGCTCAAAGGGAGGAAGAGAGGAGACCCAGGTTTTGGCTTTCATTTGCTCACTCATATTTGTACCACTTGACTGCAAGAAGTGCAGTACACAGGCATTGCATTAGATGAATGGAACCCTCATCAGCTACACAGCCACCACTGCTTTGAGCCACTCCATCACCTTCCAGCAAAGTCTGAATCTGTGCCTTTGTTGCACTTAACCTGCCTTCCCATCTATCCATCCACAAGTACTCATTAAGAGTCAAGCCCTTGACGTGCAGCAGCTGCCTGCTCCCCTATGGAAACCCAAGGGCTGAGAAAACCCAGGGGTCTACTGTGCTGCTTCGCATTACATGGCAGTGCAAACCTGGAAAGCCAGTTTAATGAGGCAGCTAAGGGGAAAGAGGAATGCTTGGAGGTGGATGTGCACTCTGAACTGCTGTGCCATCTGTGGTGGCTTAACCTGTTGAACAGCAGTTTCCTTGCCCTGCTCATTTAGGCTAAAATGTATGCACACAACCCTGTCAGCAGGTCTGGAGGGGGAGTGAGAAAAAGCTGGGACAGACCAAGCAAGGTGAGCTTTCCCACCAGCTGGATCTAGAAGAGAACTACTGCTCAGAGTCTTCGTGCAGGGAGATTTCATATTATAGGCTCTCATTTCAGTAGAGAGGGTAATGATGTCAGGGATGGAGAGTAATAGGTGGCCAATGATTCAACCAGACATGCAATATTAAATGGTCCCTGGACAACAGTGTGATCACCTCACCCATCTAGGGTTGGAGAGAAAAAGCCCTGGCAGATTTGGAGGGATTCTTCATACCTCTGATTCTGAAGGCATCTGTTACACAGACTCAGACTCAGACTGGAGGAGTTGCTAACTGCTTAAACTCAAGTCTTGCTTTGGTAAGATCCTTATTTTCTTGTGTGAGCTTTAAAACACAGAAGCTATGGATTTTTGGCATTAGCCTGCAGTGACAGACTTTAGGAATAGGCCTTCACCAACCAAGTTCCTACAGAGCAGGACATTACTGTCCTCTCACCCCACACCCACCTCCACGTTAAGCCTCTCTGCCCAGACAATGCCCAGGCACTTTAGCTGACACGGCAAGTTACCCGCTGCTAAAGGCTGGGGTCTCAGCAGGCTGTATCCAAGCACTGTGGGATTGGAGGCTGTGAAGTTAGAGGGCAATTTAAAAAACAAGAGAAAACTATTACCTTAAAAAAATCATTAGTCTCTTGAAGAGCTATAAGGCAACAGACTTCCTAAATTTTTCTCAAATGGGACTACTACTAAAGAAGGAAAAAAAAATATATTGGAAAGGCCCCACTGTACTGCAGCATGACATGCATGTGTACCCCACAAAATTAAGAATGGCCTGTGTGTGTTCCAGCACTCCCAAGAGCAGTTTCACATCCATCAGAAGCTGGAGCACAAGTACAACCACATCCCTACAATTGTCTGGGTGCTCTGGGGTAAGTGTTTATTTTCTTACAGGAAAGATGGACTCAAGGAACTGGTTTTGATCCAACGTACACAGGCCACGGGACAGAGAGTCTTTCCTCCACAGCGCAATCTGTACCAAGGTGGAGTTCACACATCTTTGAGGGTTTGACATACACATGTTAGCTGAGAGTTATGAAATTGTATACCAAGGAAACCATCAAGGGAACATTTCAAGGTTTTTTCCTTGAAATAAGAGGAGGAAAATATCTATCAAAAAGAGCTGACATTGTCAGCTGTTGTCCTGGCACCAGTATAGTATTCCCACCTCACAAAAATCTGGCTGTGCTGCCCTTGGTCTGATGTAACCTCAGGCTATGCGTAACACCAGAGTTAGTAAACAGGCGGTGACGGTGCCTCTGCTTGTGTACAGCATTCCAGCCCCATCATTACATCACGTACCAATCACTCAGGCTATGACTTTGATATTCCGCTGACACACCAGTCATCACCATCCATGCTAGCAGAGTGCCCGCAGCTTTAGTCTGCCTCTGGAGAAGATCCCCCACAGTCAGCACTGTACACAGCTCCCTGCCAGATCTCACGCTGGCCATTAAACAGGGAGGGCATCCTGGTGAAGTCAGGATTTTGATTCCTCCAAATTGCATCACGCTTTGCCCTGCGTTGTGATGACTGCATGGGTGGCTCTGCAGGATGAGTGCTACAGATGAGGTACAAGGATGCAGGTGGAATTCAGATTGGATTCATTTAGGTAGATTATTTGTAAAAAAGCACATTAACCACCTCAACATCACTTCTCCCTCTTCTCCCTCACCCCTCAAAAAAGTCCCATTGTTTTTCAAGAGCCAATAGGCCCAGACGTCTGTATCCCTGCACCCACATCACCCTTTGCTCCAGCCAAGGCACATAAACTGCACTTCCACTCTAATCTGGTGACATTGTCACTGTCACCAGGCAGAGACAGACAAAACTACGCAGGGTATTTGACACTGGGAAGATACCACAGCACCTCGAACTACCAAACAGCTGCTGAGAGCTGACGTTAGAGGCGGAAGAGCAAACTGTGGCCTTGGTATAAATAGTAGAAGCTACTGAATTCAGCTTGGCTAAGTCTGGCTTCTACTCTTAGGTCACTTCCAAAAAGTCCAGCATGTAGCAGGGTCTGAGATAAAACAAGGTTAAGAACATGAGAATTAAAGTCTGCAATAGAGAGATGCCATGGCAGAGCTGGAAACAGTTAGTGTCAGATCAGGATCAATAGCAGAACCTGAGTAGATGGAGAAAACCAGTCTCATAGGGAATATTGATAGGTCAAAGTCAGCCAAGAGAGGAGCAGCAGCAGGACATAATGAGCGCAGGAACAAAGTTCAGACTGCGCCACTGCTGCTACAGGCACAGGGGAGCTACACAAGCAGACATAAGAACAGACTAACAGTAAATACCTCGTTCTGTCAACACTGGATGCTGGTTTTGGCCACATTGATTAAAACACTGGCAAAGTATGACAGCTCTTAATGGAGCAGAACTCTATTCCCTGGTGCCCAGAGGTCACTGATAGCTGAGGAACTCCTAAGCGGAGGTCAAATGCCTTCACTAGTGATCTTAGCCAGCCAAGAGCTTGGTCACTGCCAGCCTATATCATCTTGCTGTCAATCTCACAGCTACTGTCTGGCCCAGCGCCTGTCCCTCGAGTCACCATGTTCCCTGCACAGAAGGGGGTGCAATGTCACGAGTCACTTTCCTGTTGCCTCCCCATTAGGAGAACGGACCACAGAGCTGCACTGTCAACACTTCCCATGCACGGCTTTCACAGCGAGGAGATGCAGCAGGAACATCTTCCCTTCCTTACCATGCATTTGACCAAAAGGCTGGCAGCAGCCCTCTCGCATTTGCACTGGGAGCAGGGAAGCTGTAACTGGTTAACAGACTGCCTCTTTAGGGGTGCAGACACAGCATGGCAACACCGCTACCATTTCACACCAAAATGCACCCCTGCCTTACTATGCCCAGGGATCAGAAGCAAAGGACACTGCCTCTGGGTAGTGACTTCTTGTTTCCGCCTGGAGAAGGGCAATGAAGTCAATGCCTCCAGGTACAGGCACGTCTAGGTGACACAAAGCTAAGGTAGAAACACCACTGACCACAGCAAGCCCAATCAGTACAGCCACGCAGTCCAAGGCTCTCTTCATTGACAGTGCCATGAATCACAAGCAGTAGAGGGGAGCAGCCCAGAAGCTCCCGATCTTCATACGTGCTTGGAGTCAGCTTCCCGAAACACACCCCCTTGCACAGTGCAGCCACAGGGAATTTACCCCGATTTATGCTAATGCTCTGACTCACCCTGTTGATCAGCAGCCACTCTGCAGCCACTATAACAGCAGTCTTGGCCAGGGAGTCAAGTGCCTGTAGCCTGGCCACTGGTGTTCCTCCTACCTGCCTTCTGTTACCACCACAGCCTGTGACTCGATGCAATATGGCCTCACGAGCCTTCCGTTTCCATCTAAACACAGGACAGCACAACCGTTCTGCCACATGGCCCAGGTTTTTCATACAGGGCAGAAAGGAAACTTTGCCTCCCCAAAAAGAGCACAGAGAGACGCACATATGGCTGTTTTTCTCTTAAAAGCCAAACCCAGACTACAAAGAGACTGCAACCAGAGCCATTGCCAGTCTGGTAACAGAACACAAAAATCAAGGAGAATGCATTTTATTTCACTAGAAAAATTCTCTTCTCACGTGGGCTACAGCTGCACTTTCTGACCTCTCATTCCAGAGGGCTTGGAAGCATCCTATCTCCTAAACTGAGCTGAAAGAGGTTTAACATTGAAAAGATTTTATCTTCATCATCTTTAGTAGCTTTTAAGTATTTGAGAGTCACGATGTCCCTATGATGGAAGTGATAACACTGAACTTGCAATTGCTGCTACAATGAACTGCCACCAAGGTTATGAAGCACAGAATGCACCAGGACCACCCAGGACAGGTCACAGCCAACACACACAACAGTTCTGTCCAGGCAGATGCTTTTCCTGTTTTGATCTTGAATGTGGTTGAGCATGGGGTTGGCCCATTACTAGCCATACAGTAACTCCAACAGCTACTGATTACTTCTGAGCACTCTCAGCTATCCAGCCACACAAGTTCTTGCTGTCCCCACAGAGAAGAAGGTGACAGGCACTTCATTCCAGAGTTAGCATGACTGGCACCCATGACAGGTCACAGGCAGGAGCATATCCGATTTCGGAAAGATGCTCTAGAGCTGACTGCTGGCCCACAGCATGGCAAGGGTGGTCTGGACAGACTGCTGGGCAGCAACATGTCATTTATTTGTTTGTGCTCCAGGCTGAACAAGAGTGTTTCTGTGGAACCTGGGCATATTCATGCAAGTTCTCTGTGCCTGTTATCCCAGCACTTGGCTTTGTCTTTTGGGGCAGAGAGACAGCCTGATCTGACACACAGATGCTCTCTCTGAATTAAAGAGCTGGCAGAACTCACTTATCATATTTGCCAGAGCACCACAAGGAACACAGGCAGTGCCTAGCAGGTGTGCAAGTCATTTCTTGGCTTATTAAATGTTTTTTCCGGAACAATTTGTTCTAAATAAGTAGCATTGTGCTTTAAGGAAGATGGTGATCATTGGCACGTTCTGCTCCTCATCTTTGGGAAGAACACCTGTAATTAGTAAGGACAGATCTTCTGATCTGCTGGGATAATCACAATAAGATTCAACAAGGGAAATTGCAGACCTAGGTTATCAAACTAAAGGGAGAAGAAAGCAGGGTTTTATTTTGAGACAGCTGAGAACTAAGAGCCTGAAACCTAAGTGGGCATCATTTAGAAAAACACAAAAGGAGACGAGTTACTGTCGAGCCAGAATCTATCCTACTAATACCACAAAAATCAAACAAATTAGCTCACATACAATACATCTACAGCTATTATTAAAACCTCAAACAGCTCTCAATATAGGTGCCAGAGGTACTAAAACATAAAGAAAAATAGTCAGCTGTTTACTACAGGAATTCTCCCCAGGACTGCAAATTCCCTCAGACAGAGGCATATCTTACCATCAGAACAGAAAATTCTGTCCAGCGTAGCCATGTTTAAAGCAAAGTCTTTTGGTATCACTAACAATAATTAGCTTGGTATGAGCCACAACTTCAGGACCATTTAGGGATTTTTGTCACAGCAACCAGACTTTCCGTAATTCCAGAAATAAGCAAGTCTCATTTGCTGATACAACAGCATAAAACATTTTACCTTATTCTGCACTAAGCATCACATTAGCTAGCTCAGTTGTTTGCAGCAACACTCAAATGTTCAAAAGAGTGAAATGCAAGATAAGCAAGACATACTTACACATTAGAAACTCTAATAGATCCAATGAAGGTGCAGCTTCTTATCAAGATAGCTATTTATCTCTCTTTCTCCACACCAATCCATAAGTCTCATACGGTGAGTGGCTGCTTTATTGTTTTGATTGAACAGTCAAAACAGGCATCATCATGCCCTAGAGCCATCAGGAATATAAACAGAAACACTGTACTACCCTCCTTCTCTGCCTTGATAGGGATTTGGATGAGTGGGTAGCAGGTGGGTTTCCTTCCTCTCTCAGATGAGGGCTATTAGCGACTGCTGCAGGTGCAAATTCTTCCCTAAGGCCACAGCAAGGAGAGGCAGGGCTGCTGGGGCCACTCTCCTTACAGTAGGGCATGCTGGACTCTACTGGCTGGATGGCAGAGGCAGGATTTGTTTCCTCTTTGCCCTGTTTGGTCTCATTCCAGACCCTTACTGTCTTGCTACAGGCCTTTCTTGCTTCTCCTTAGCTGCGTGGTTTACGGGCTTTGTTCACAAGGAGAAGACTCTTCTGCTGTTACTGCACTTGGGAACCTGCTGCTTCCTGCCTCCAGAAAGCATGACAGCTAGTTCTGGTCCTTTCTTAAAGCAGTGACAGACCTTGCAGCTCACTTCCCTGCTAGCAAATAGAACGTGTATTTCAACATCCTTCCACTCTTCAAAATTCCAGATGATGCTATAATGTCAGCTTGTTTGGGGTTTCTCAGTAGTCAGGGGATGAGATGATGCTTCAGGGTTTGCATTTGTTCTGCAGCTCTTGCTTTGCCATTAGTACATAATCAGATATTTCAGAACTCTCAATTTATGTCTGTTCAGGGCTTTGTGCTTATCCTCTAGCTAGCTGTGTCTCGGTTCAACAGAAAATGAATACACAACATTTAGGCCCCAGAGAAGCAATGCTTGTTATGAAGACACTGTGATGATATGGGCAAGATAAGCTGTGAGCAAGTCAGGACAAAACCTGATCATTGCAAACTCATGAAGCCTTTCCAACATCACAAATCTGCAGAAATTCTGGCGCTTGACTCCAACTGACCGATACTACACTCCAGCCATTTCACGTGATGCTCCAGAAATGGAAACTTTCTGCTCTTCTAACAAGAGCATTGGATGGAAAAGCACAGTAGGTAACAGAGGTAATGATATCACGTAATCTCTGTTGCAATCAAATCTACATAAAGTAGTTATTTTTTTATCTGAAGGAGTAGGAGGTGCAATTTAAAAAAAAAATTCTGCTCTATAGGCTAGGATATTCTTTTCAATCTCCAGGCTACATCACTCATGTCCAGTCAGGGCTTGTATGCTTTTGTGCCAATTTGGTTTGAGTGACAGTCCCATTCTCTTCCTCTTTCCGCCAGTCACCAGGATAAACTCCATGAGGTAAACCAGGCCTATTTCCCTGTTTACATATGTCCAGACTAGACACGTGCAACATCCTCTGGCAGGGAAGGATCTTCACCCCCTCCACCAGCCTAATAGCTCTTCCCTGTTCTGTCTATGCTTTCATCTTTCGTTTGAACTGTAAATAGTCTTTCAGCTGTGGCTTCAGCAGGGTAACGTGCAAGAGCATTACCCGGCGTTGTTTGGGCAGGTGTTGCCCTCATGCAGCCTGGAACCACGCTGGCGTGTCTCAAAATAACAGTAGCCAGT
Source organism: Thinocorus orbignyianus (assembly GCA_013400375.1). NCBI lineage: Eukaryota > Metazoa > Chordata > Aves > Ciconiiformes > Thinocoridae > Thinocorus > Thinocorus orbignyianus. Next base: position 134,988 of record VXBW01006841.1, read on the forward strand.
CAATGCCCCCCCAGTTTTCCTCTCTTATCCAGTGTGGTCGTCTCCCCTTCAACAGTCCTTGTCTACATCTCTCCCAACAACTTGCCATACATTTACTTGGCCGAAGCCTTGACAAACTACATCTGCACATTCTCTTTTCTGCAAAAGTCAATTATCGGAGACAGCTGTGAAATTAGTCTGTAGTGAAGTGTTTTGCTAAACCCATTGTGTATGTCAACTCTATTTGCTTCTTGAGTTATTCTTTCTGTCAAAGCACATAATAGAAAGATTTGTGTATTATTGAGGTCAGGCTCACAGGTCTTCAGTTTGCTACATTACATTTTATTTTTCATGTCTCAAATACAAGCACTGCTTGCTATTTTCCAGTCATCTGGTACCTGGCCCACTTAGATATATTTACATTCCTTGCTAATAAACTCTTGGTCTGTGTCTGTTCTTTCACCTCTGTTGACACGAGCACCAGGAGTTCTTAGAACTGCGCTTTTGCTTCAGATGTGGTAATTTTTTTAAAAAGCCTCACAACAATCATCATTCTGTCTTTTACTGGTTTGCCTCTAAGATATCCTTAGTCTTGACAGTCGTATCACTGCCCGTCATCTCACTTCTTTCTCAATCTTCCTTTTATTTGACTAGAAAGCTTCGTACTGACTTTTAAATTCTTGGCAATGTGCAAATTACCTCTAACTCCTGCAGCTCATTTCATTCCACAGCAAAGTGCCAAAACAGAGGTTTCTCTGTTGCATTTCATCCTATATGAGCTCCCTATCATTTCTTAAACCCTTTTTGAAATCAGCTGGTTACTTTCCTAAATTTCTCCTTCCCTGCTTAGGATGCAACTCATAGATCCCTCTCTACCTTTGACTTAAAATTCTGAGAGTCTTCCACTTTTCTTTCTATGGACTCTTCAGCCTACCTCCTTGAATCAACCAATTCCTTCAGCTTTTCTATAATCCACGTTGTTAAAATTTTAGCTATAAACCCATTTTTCTTCTTTTTATGCCGGAAGTGAAACAAAATCATCTTCTGAAGTGAAACTAAATGACAACGCTACATCAGCCCGCATAAGGTGCTGACATTTACAGTCGGGGCTGAGGTTCCCAGCCCAAGCCATGTGAGCCCGTGTCTCCTCTGTCTGTGTCTCATCTTAAAGCTGCCAACGTGGACATCCATGTGACTCCACAAAATGCCCTTCTAGGTGTTACCATAGTGTTTAGGCAGCACAGTATAATGAAGGCATGGTCAGTAACAAGAAATGGATTGATGAAAGCTTGAAGCCAAAACAATATTCTTAACCTCTTGCTGTACATGCCACAAGTTCAGTAGCAGTCCTCCCCCAGGCTGTGCTCCTAATGATGGAGCAATATCCTAATGTCTTTACATGAAAAAATCAGGACTAGACTTCAAAAGGAGTTTCTAACCTCATACCTAATTGACCTGGATGTAACAGCACTGAAGGGAGCAGAGATCTCTAGGGTTTAATTGGTACAGGGTCCCCTAAGGCTTTTGCTTTAGGCATTGCTCTCCATTGCAAATCTGGCCTCACTACGTAGCAGAGTCCTCTGGCAAGGTGAGACGATTGAAACAGCTCTGTGACGGAAAGGAGCAATTTTTCTCCCCGTCAGCAAGCATGCCGTCACTTCCCAGCAGCATATTCTTCATTTTTTTTATCCAATTTTCCTTAGTTTGTAATAGCAGATAAGGCATCTCATGTTTCATTTGCAAGACATGCATGATCCACCACATTTCTCAGATGGATAAAATTCACATCCTGGTAAAAGCTGAAGAAAGAGGCTAGGTTTGGTTTTTTTTTACTGGTATCACTAAGACCAGAACCTAGCAAGAGCTTCATGAGCTTATCTTTTAGACACTGATTTGCCTATCACTGTTTGTGCCCTTGCTTGACAGAGATGATGCAGCTACAGTTTTAATGCTTTTATTAACTGTATATTAAGGTTTTGCTCAAATTTCCTGGCTTTCAGTGGAAAAAAACCTAAAGAACTAAATATGAAAATTATATCCTTGCTGCAATGGGACACGGAGGACTGGTTTAATTTCCAGATGAAACTGGTTTCATTTGATTGAAAGGTCACATTATTTTAGCATTGACAAACCGCATGGCTAAGGCAGGAGTCTTGTATCTTTGGAGCCAGGATCCACAGGATTGAAAACGTAAGACTATAAGTGTATTTCTTCTTGTGCCAAGCAGAGCTTTGATACAGGCTAAGAAGAACACTTTCTGGAGCGTGTTCTCATCTGTGACTAAGGCCTCCAGTACAGCAGCTGCACAGAGGGTATGGATTCACATTCCGCCTACGGAAAAGGACCAGTGTGGAAGGCTGCCAGACTGTAACAGCATGGATGTGGGGTGTGAAGGGCGGGGAGGACACAGAGCCGACCCCATACCTTTGGGCCTGAGTAAGACAGAGAAGGCGATGGGGGAAAGTGCAAGTGGAGATGAAAATTAAGGAGCTTCAGGCTTTGTGAAGGCTGACGTTGTAAAGGGTCATCCAAGGTGACAAGTCAGAGAGTCAGTTGCGCAGGGCAGGAGGGAACGGCATGCGGTGTGAGGGATGGCATGGCAGGACAGATGCGAGTGCCATGCAGGCTGTTGATGTCACCTACAGTGACTGTGCCAAGGTACAGGGAGCACCCACCAGGGTCTGTGTGCGCTGTAGCTCCAACGCCCTGTTAAGTGGAATGGAAAGGTGGGTGCTGGCTGGACAGGACCCAACAGGAAACTAAAGAAAAGACTGTAAATAGACTGCCTGGAGTGATTAGATGCAGAGGACAAGAACAATAATGAGAAATACTGCTACAAAAATATCTCAATGGCTTTGCTTTTCATTTCCCCCCCACCTCTTCTCTCCTGCTGCCAAAACAACCCTGCGATGTGAGCCCACACTTTAGCCATCACAACCTATTTAAAGCTGATTTGCGGCTGGGTCTGCATCTCGCCCGCAGACAGCCGCTGGGCCCATCTCATAGCCCCTGTTGCGTAGTAGAAGCCCAGACTCCAGACTGGATTTAGTGCACGGGGAAAGGCACCTGGTTCATGGAGCACCTCTCCTATGAANCATCTCTCCACCCGACGCCTCAACCCTCCTGACGTCAGGAGCGGTGGCTTCACCCAGTTTAATATCAAACCACTCGGTTTTCCAGCTCACCTTCTGGGAGAAGCGGGGCTCCTGAGGAGGGTCCATTCCGCCTCAGCCTCTCCCTCCTGGGCACACCGCGGTCTCCTCCCCCGCCCGCCCCAGGCCCGACGCGG
>VXBW01006841.1:139134-220047 GCA_013400375.1 Thinocorus orbignyianus
CCGAGCGCTCCTCAGCCCCGCTGGGGTCGGGGAGGGTCTGTGTGTTGGGGGGGCGTGGGTTAGAATCATAGAATCATCCGGGTTGGAAGGGACCTCCAAAGGTCATCTAGTCCGACCTCCCCGCAGCTGCAGGGACACCCCTAACTAGACCAGGTTGCCCAGGGCCTCATCAAGCCTCACCTTGAATATCTCCAGGGAAAGGGCTTTGACCATCTCCCTGGGCAACCTGTCCCAGTGTTCCACCACCCTCAGAGGAAAGAAATTTTTCCTAATATCTAATCTAAATCTACTCTTCTCCAACTTAAATTCATTCCCCTCGTCCTGTCACTGCAGGCCTCTGTGAACAGACCCTCCCCAGCCTTCCTGTAGGCCCCCTTTAGATACTGGAAGGCTGCTATTAGGTCTCCCCAGAGCCTCCTCCAGGCTGAACAACTCCAGCTCCCTCAGCCTGTCTTTGTAGCAGAGGTGCTCCAGCCCCCTGATCTTTGTGACCCTCCTCTGCTCCGTTATCAGTGGGACAGAGACCCCCCCCAAAGGCGGCCTGCCTTGCTTTGAAGTGTGGGTGAGCTGTTCTGGCACCCCATAACCACCCTGCTCTCTTGCTTCCAGGCCTGTACGTGGGGTGTAGCCTATGAAGTCCGTGGGGAACAGATTGCTGCCTCGCTCCAGTACCTCAACATGCGAGAAGCTGTCCTGGGAGGCTATGACACCAAGCTGGTGAAGTTTCACCCTCAGGAGAAAGATGCGGAGGAACCCATCCTAGCTCTTGTTTACATTGCCACACCCCAGAACCCTTCTTACCTTGGCCCAGCATCTGAAGAGGACATTGCGGCCCAAATCATTGTCTCGAGTGGTTGTGCTGGTCATAACATTGAGTACTTGCTGAGATTGGCAGACTTTATGCGCTACTTCTGTCCTCAAGCAGAGGATAAACATCTCTTCTCCATCGAAGAGGCTCTTATTTCCATCCTTCCATGCCTCTACTACACAGAGGAGTCTCTAGAAGAAACTGCAAGTGTCCCTCAGAAGTCTAAGAGTTGAAATAGACAGTTGTTTTGCAGGGCCCAGTAGAAGAGAAATAAGGGAGAAAGCAACAGAGACAATCTTAACTCTGATAGAATATACTGGACTGAGTGAATAATGGGAGAATTAGCAAGTAGCGGGGGAGGGAGGGAGAGGAGTTTAACACGCTCGCTATAGGACTTGCAATTAGTACCTGGTACACTCCTTACCTGTGGCACCACCGTAGCCATCACTGCTTTTCAGGTGGGGAGCAGGGATCTTCACTGGAACTTAGCTCTGCAAGACCTGCTTCCAGGAGTCAGCCTGAAGCACTCACTCTAGCAAAGAAAGATGCTCATCTATGCTGTGCACTCTTTATTTTTTTTTTCTTTTGTTCAAGACTAGTTGAGCAGGACTTGACTGGGTTTAAGCAGTATATATGTAATTCTACCTCAGACTGGCCAAAAGCTGTTTGTGTAGTGGTGGGAACTTGGGCAGGTTCTGCCAAATAAGATTTTATATTTATTTTTTCCCCCTCGCCGTGTTCCACCTCTAGTAAAGTGACCTGACACTAAATTTCAGGAATTCTGTGCAATATAAAGCTAACTAGCCTCTTGTGAATCCTACTTTATTATGTTGTGAAGGATCACAGTAATGCACTTATTTTCTAAAATGTCATACTGTATTTATTATGTGTCATATTTCCCCTCACGAGGGGTATCTATCTGCTTACATACCACAGTGGTATGTAGCCCACAAGCAACCTTGCATTTGTGCCTTCTAGTTTTAAGTCAGTTCTCTGAGGAGCTAAGCCTGCTTTAATGACAGAAGCTTTTCTGCAAGCTTCTCTGACCTTGTGCTGCTACAGACTTAACTGGCTCTGTAAGAAACAGCCCTGCCTGTGTGTGGGGAGTCTGTGCTGCCTGCAGGGAAGCTGTCTGGATGCAGCAGCGTTTTAACTGGCCCTGTACTGGATAAACCTCTGGTGCTTCAAAATAAACGTGGGTTTCTGTAGAAGCATTTGAGGGTTCTAGTTCCACCCTGGGCCGTCTGTCTGGTACGCTTGTATTTGGCTGCAAAGGACCATGACGGAGCAGACTTGTAAGTTTTTGGGCTACTGAAAAACCTGCCTTGATTGTGTTAAGTGGAGGCAGTGCTGCAAGCTCAGACTCTTCAGCTTCACATATTAACAGCATGAAAACCATAGTATTTTGTAAGAAAACTGCAGCAAAATAGCTCTTGAGAGCTGACCCCTGGGACATTTGACTCCTCCTGTTTTTTTTTAATTACAGAAAAGGATAGGGGTTGTTTGTATTACTGTGGCTTGTATGTATATGAGGTGGTACTGTGTTCTGCCCAGTAATAAAACAAACAGACAAAGTTAGTCTTCTGTGCTTTGGTGTCAGTCTTTTTCATTACTGACTTAAAGGTCAAAGTTAACTCTGATTTTTTTTTGGTTGTTTTTTTTTTTAATGTGGTGGGTGTTTTTGAAAACAAAACCTTAGCTGGCAATGCTGTGGTAGTCCCTATGGGGGTTTTTGTTTTTCTTTTAAAAAAACCAACCAACCACAAACAAGCCACCTCACTGCTGAGTGGCTTGCCTCGGCTGGATCTACTGGAAGACACCCCTTGACTCCTTCCCTTTGTTAAAAAGGGATTCAGTGGCTTTCTCATCTTGGCCTCCAGCTCTTGTTGACTCTGGAAGTGCTGGTGCTGACAACAGATACAAGCCAGCCCTCCTGGCTGTGGAGGGCAGGCACAGAAATGTTACTCTCCCTTGGCAGGGCAAAATATTTTTGTTCCCAGCATAACATGGCATCGCTGTTTCCAGGAAGTAATAGTGGAAGGACAAGAAGGTGCTGCTGCAGCCAGATCTGCTGTGAGGGAGATGGTTATTTATGGCCTGCCCTGTGCGCAGGGGTAATGTGCAGCTGCCCTTCCCATTCCCCTGGTTACCAGCTGCCTCGTCACCAGCAGATCACTGTAACTGCCAGTGTTACCTGCCTTGGGACTTGAGTGATGAAGTGAAAACTAATTGAAACAACTGAATTTACCACTAATTAAAGGCAGGTGCATGTTTCAGGGATAGTAGACTAGAGAAAACTAAGCTTTTCCTGTGCCAAGGAGGCTCTTGCTTCCAGCTGAGTAGCTGCATCTCCCTGTGGGGGCTGTAGCTCCCAGCTGGGAAGTCAAAGGATTAAATAATCAACTTACCTGCAGGGGAGCGCTCCTGCACTAGTACAAGACTGGGGTTAGATACCAAAATATCTCCAGAACAAACAGAAATATCTTCATACCTTTCAAGTGTTCAGAGGCAGCACTGACAGGGATGGGTAGATGTGTACTGAGGGACCTGTGTTGCCTCCCACGTGCAGAGCACCTTGCTGTGTTCATCCTCAGTAGCCTGGGATGTCCCCACTGAGCTTTCGTATCACAAAGCCATGAGTGCTTGCTTGTGAACAACCCACTGACACCAGGGACGTTCCTTCAGCTGCCATTTCTTCTTCCCTTGAAAAACTAAGTATTTTAAGCACAGATACACTACTCCACTGAACTACCATTTTCTTCCTCATGAGTTCTTTGCAGTAGACTTACAAAAAAAGGAGCCCATTTTTATTTTGGGAGTGGTGAATACGGCAGCTTGCTGCTGTCAGCCTGTCACTGCATCTTCAGGTCACTAAGACAATGAAGTCTCATGTAACTTCTTCCTCCTTAGGCTTTTATTGCATCCTGTGAGTCTGGGAACTGGTCACCTTGTGGTCAGATGACGAATTTAAAAGATCAGCATCCCAAATTTGAACTTTGGCCACGTGAGTATGGAGAGACAGCACCCTGCAACATTTGCTGTATGCTCAGCTCATGTCTGTACCGATACTCAAAGTCTGATGAACCAAACGTGAGGAAGATAATCGCTGCTCGGAGGCAGTCACACAGCCACAGCACTTGAGACAATGGTGACACAGAGGGACAGTGTCTTACCCCATAGATGTTTTGCTAGAGGCTTCTTCTCCCCGTGTCATGACTCTCCAGCCCAGGTGAAGTGGCTGTAGGTGCAGCTGCAGCCTCTGGCAGCTCTACCACCGGTCTGATGGCTGGCCCGGGAAAGAGCACTCACCTTGTCTGAGGGGGAGACAACCACCCTCGTTCACAAGATGCTGCCAGACATTTCTGGAGATGCTTCCCTATCTAGTGGTGTCCTCTTCCACGTGCCATCTTCTCTTCTCTGACTTTCCTATGAGACACTTATGCCTGTCAGGTCACCTCACACTAGAAGCTGTTTGCAATAGAACCATGATTTTGCAAGTGCTATCAATCACACACTTTCCAAGCCTAAAACCAGCACAATTCGTGTGATTTCAGTCCCTTCTTCAACCTTTTCCATTTTCCTGGCCAGCAGTTCACACGCAGCCCTGGAACATGGGCCTGAGTCACCATTTCCTTCAGTACATTAGGACAGGACCTACCCAGCTGCTTTGCAGTTGGCACAGCCAGCTAAATAAAGTAGATGACAGCAGTTAATCCATCCCTGGCTTTCATAAGCATAAAGTGCTCCTGAGGGCACATGGTCCTTAACGGGACAGGAGAAAGGATAAAGAAACTCAGGATTCAGAGAGGACAAAACCAGAAGTCGTCTCTGGTTTTTTTAGATGCTGCGGTGTCATCTCCGTTTCAAGGTGGAGTGTCGAGAACCGAGGAGACTTCACACAGATGAGTCTCTACCAACGTGATTCCAGCTTTAGGAAAAATGTAGTTTAAATACATCATCACCAAAGCATGAACTTACCTGTGCTCAGCATACTTTTCTGAGCTGCTGGGTCAGAAAACGAGTGAGACCACACTCGTGTGTGTGGTTGATGGTAATGCAGGCACAGCTCAGGGGGGGAGGGAAGGAAGGAGGCGGCAGGGGAGGATGGTGGCCTAGGAGAGGGGTAGAGAACAGACCAGTGTTCCTCAGCTGGGTACCAAAGCAACTTGGTGGAGCCTACTTGAGGAAAACGTATGCTTGAGCATCCAGAAAGTGGGGCTAGCACAGACTTTTTGGAGAAGAGTAGATTTAGATTAAATATTAGGAAAAATTTCTTTCCTCTGAGGGTGGTGAACACTGGAACAGGTTGCCCAGGGAGGTGGTTGAGGCCCCTTCCCTGGAGATATTCAAGGTGAGGCTCGATGAGGCCCTGGGCAACCTGGTCTAGTTAGGGGTGTCCCTACGACTGCGGGGAGGTTGGAGTAGATGACCTCTGGAGGTCCCTTCTGGCCTGGATGACTCTATGATTCTATGATTTTGCAGGCTGTGGAGGAGATGGGGTGGGATCTCAGTGGCAGGAGGACCTGAAGAGGAGAGGTGCAGACCCACAGCCTCAAGAGGATCCCTGGGGCTCCATCTGCCACGTGCGGCAGGGCCAGGCTTGCCGGCGGTATGCCAGTCACTGGGAATGCCACGTGCTGGGTTTAGCAGCTGCCACAAGAGCTGCAGCTGGTGGTAGCACACGTGCTGCTCCATATGCGCCTGCTTGCCGCTCGGGAGACAGGCTGAAACGCAGATTTAATTACCTACAGATGTTTTGCAGGCAGAGGAAAAGCAAAAGATAGAAAACCCCGAGAATGCCTCTCTCTGCTCCTGGAGAGCCCCTGCAGGGACACAGAGGGTGACCAGCAGGTACAAGGGAGAGAGCAGCTGACGCTCTTCTGCTTGGGAGTCTGCAGAGGCAGCGCTCCATCAAACTCTCCCCCCAGCACCGGAGCCTGGGCAGCACTTTGTGCACAGTCTGTGCTGAGCTGATGAGGCCAGAAACAACATCTGCCTTGCTAACAGCCTGTTCTTCTGCTCCTGCTACCAGGAAAGACTGGATGGATGGTGAAGCAGGGGAAAGAAAGAGGGCCTACTGGGTCCAGCTGCACCAGGACAAGTCAGGCTGACTTTGCATAAAATACCCAGCACAAAACACGCAGACATGGTCCCCCCTGCACTTCAACACTTCTCCATATAACACATTCCAGATAGTTCAGTGCCAGAATGGTAGCACTGCAAATATGTCCTGAAACTTGGGATTCAGTCTAGGCCTGGAAGTCCTTTGTGAAGCTTTAAATCAGATTATATCACATTCAGCTCAATAAACTCATCCCAAAGGCTGAGGGGAAAACAAGCAAGCAGAATTTGGATGGGAGATTTTCCCCGAGTCAGACTTCTCACTTTGGTACTGCCAGTTTTCGTGACATGACACGTACTTTAGTAGCACCAAATCCAAAGAAGGTTTGTTTTTAAGAACTCAAGGACAGATGCAACATAAAAAAAGTGCAGTGCCAGCGCATGGGTGGGCAGCGATGTGCCATCGGCATACAGCCTAGCTCAGCACGGCATGGCTCCCGCACATGGGAGGAACAGGAAGGGATAGAAAAAAGCAGATTTACAGCCAGGCTATGGAAAAACTACCCTTGCAGCAAAACCGGCAGCTGCTCAGCAAACTTTGGAATTGCCTACTAATTAGTTGCCTTGGCTTAACTGAAAACCTCCCTAATTTATATGCTGTATTAAAGTTATGAGAGAAGCCCCATATGGCTTTGAAAGAGCCTCTGGCGCAGGAGGGGAGGGAGAGCAGAAGGAACTGGGCACTCTGGGCAGCGCTGGGGAAGCTCTACATGCTTTGTTTACAAACCCTGTACAGTTTTTGTTTGGCTTTTGGATGTGGTTTATGCTTTCTCAACTGCCTTTTCATCTCATGGTAGTGCCAGCCACACTGACGGGTGTTTATGTTTGCGAATTCCTGAAGCACAGCCAGTACCTTGAACTCCAGAGAATGAGACTGAAATAACGTAAAAGGTCAGGGAAGTTCAAAGACAGAGAGGTGCTGTTTTCCTAGCTGTTCCCAGACCATGCTGGGCTGCCCCGGGGACACAAGAACAAAAGTTTCTCTCTCAGGTCCTCCTGTTTATGCTGCTTTTTGCCTCACTCGCCTCACTGTTTTAACCAGACTCATTTCCATGAATCTTCAATTAAACACACCAGGGATCAGTTTGGCCTGAGCCTGACAACCAAAGACATGCTTAATCACTACTGGCACCTAAAATTCCTCTCACCAAGGGAAAGGGGAAGTTTTTATTCCAACTGCTGGAGCCCCTCTGGCTCACACAGTAGGAGAAAGCCCCAGAGCGTGGCTCCATCGACAAACAGGTATCAGCTATTGTGGCACTGAGAAATCTGTAAGCACCTCATCCAGGGAAAGAGCAGTCAGAGGATGGCTTCTGGAGAGCAGAGGTTTCATTATCCAACCTCACTGGTTAGCAAGCCCGTCCTTCGGAAGGATGGCAAACGCACAGCAGGGCTGAGTGGGCACAGAGTTCACTGTGCTGTGCAGGCACACAGCATCCAAAGCAGCCACGGGTGGCCTCCAGCATGTCAGGGACACCATCCCATGCTTTGCACTGAGCTGTCACTCATACCTCCAGCTGCAGATTTCAGGGTTCGTTAGCACGCACACATACAGGACACGCTCATTTGCACAGCGCTGCTCCTGCCCCCCATGTACCCTCATTCTCAAGTGAAGGGAGGCTGGGGAATGGCCCAGGCTGATGTGAGCACTGGGTTTCTGTTATGGTTTGTGAAACCCACAGCAATTTATTGTTGTTTAGACAATTATTCTATCACCTGATGACCCCTCCCCATCCAGGAAAGGGAACCAAGGAAAAAACAAGGAAACCCAAGGGCTGAAATATAAACAAATTTAATAAACATTAATAACACTAAGGAACCAATATTCATCCCAATCCCAATATAAAATACACAAGGATTATACTCGGCCAATTCTATCAGCAGGAAGCTGTGCACTCCCAGCAGGGGACAACAAATGCGGGACAGCTTTGGGAGAAAGGGAAGGGCTCAGGGGTCCTTCCAGGCCAGGGCAAGGAGTTCTCTGGATCACAGCTATCAAGGCAGAGAGAACTCCTCAGCAAACTTTCTAATTCATATTTATTGTGATGTCAATGGTATGCAATAACCCTGTTGGCAGCTTGGGTCAGGTGCCTGGGTCTTGCTCCTCCTCATCCCCACACCTGGCAAGTCTCAAAAACAATGAGATCTTGAAACCTGCGTACCACAGCTGGCTAGAAAGTAAATATTTTCATGAATTCAGACACTAGAGTCTTCTGAAAGTGCCGTTTTCCCAAGCATTATAAGAGAAACTATTCCTGCTGTTGCTCAAATCAGGACAGTTTCACTAGCTTCTGGCCTCAGCAATCTGCTCTGCCTGCAACAGGAGCTACGGACCGAGCAACACCAGCAGCACAGACAATATTGAAGCCATTCCTCAGATGCACATCCAACCCACTTACAGCAAGTACAACCTCATCTACAAGCAAACCGCCCCGGGGGCAACCACGGCCAGCTTGCTGATACTAAACTCCGTCTATGCAAAGCATATGCGACATTTGAAAACATTTAGAAAACAAACCAAGAAGCCAGCCTGGTATTCCCTCCTTGTCTAGACATCACAGTGCTGATGGGTGCTCCCTCACATGTCACCGCAGCTGCCAGCGCTGCAAGTGACCTCCCAGGACTGGCTGACAGGCCGCAGGGGTGGGAGATATAGTTACAGACAGCTGGGGTCAGCAGCTTCGGCCTCAAGGTGCTTCTGCAGACAGCAGGGGCTGAAACCTCCCACTTATTTTTGTTTTCCTGTGAGGAACCCATTTCTTCAAGTTAAATTGACCCAAAAGTCTAGTTCAAACAGCTGGCAGGATTTTAGGTTATAAATACATTCATCCTTTTGGCCTGCTTTGTAAGAGTGTGCTTTTCTCCAAGAGATTCCTCTCTGCAAACACACAAACCCATCTTTAGAGAGGGAAGAGACCAGGAATGCCCAGCTCCCTGCAGCCGTGACAGACATTGCTTTTAATTTTCCCTTTGACAAGTGACTGCCAGAGACTCAGTTTCCTCAGGACCTGCTAAAACAGATGAAACTGCATCTCTTGTTGCTGCACAGCGCAGCTGATGCTGGCAGCATTCGCATCTCTAAATTACATATATATTGAATATATATTGAATACATATATATATTGAATCTGTTCCTAGAAATACATCCTGTAATTTGGGGGCAGATGAATTCAGGACTGAGGATAAAAAGTAACTGTGGGACTAGCCTGATTCAGGATAAATATCCACCATTTTCCCCCAAGGGATTCTTGCCTCATTTCACTCGACAGCAGCAGTTCAATACCTTTTTGTCCTGCGTGGTCCCGTGTTTGTTTATGCACACCTTGCTCCAAAGGTAGGGGCACTATTCCCCATTTTGACTTTTCTCTGGCAACTCACTGTGGCACTTTCGCGAATTTTACCTCCTCTTCACAAGACCTTCATGACAAGGGATCATTTCCATTATGCAGGTGGGGAACCGAGACTTCAAGAAGATGATTTCAAAAGCATGGAGTGACTCTGGCTGCAACACGGAGGGACGATGCTTTTCGGAGTGGTCAGAACTGTATGTTGGGTGTTCAGAGATACCACATCAGAAAATACCACGTGTGCTCATGTAATCAGCAGCAGATCCTGATGCAAACCCACAGGAGTCATCTAGAGTCTTCACAGAATCCTTCAGCCTGGAAAAGACCCTTAGGATCATCGAGTCCAACCAACAGCCCCACTCTACAAAGTTCTCCCCTGTACCGCATCCCCCAACACCACATCTAAACAACTTACACACATTCAGGGATGGTGGCTCGACCACCTCCCTGGGCAGCCTATTCCAGTCTGGCCACTCTTTCTGTGAAAAATTCTTTGCTAATGTTCAGCCTAAACCTGAACCCTGTTGCAGCTTGAAGCCATTCCCTCTTGTTCTATTGCTAATTACCTGTGAGAAGAGACCAGCACCAACCTCTCCACAGTGTCCTTAAACATATGGGCCTTCATGTGTGCCCTTCTGTTTGCCATGGCCTGATGAGGGTCTGTGTGGTTGTGAGTTTAGGAATTTGCTGTCAGTATTCTTAAACCTTTGTGCACGTGTGCTTGCATAACATTTATTTGCCAGCTAAAAGTTAAGCTCAGCAGAGAAACTTTTTTGTATAGCATAGGGTGGGTTTGTTTTATACACACTCAGATTTGTGGCAGGCCCTCAAGCTTTCTTAGCTCCCAGCTACTGGCAGTTTCAAACCCCTCACATGTATTTATTCCTCTAACATCTCAGACATGAGATCTGTTTTAAATTAAAAATCTAAACAACATTACTTTTCTCATTTGCTATCAATTATATCACTGTAAGGAAGAGCTGGGCTTGTCTAATCTGCCTGTGAGTATTCTACAAAACCAGCTCTCACCCCTAACATTTAGCTATTTGATTCCAGACAGACGCAGTGATACATAGTTAAGGACAGCAAGCTGCAGCCTAACTGAATTACATTAATTATACAACACATGCCTCTGATTGCGTGTGCTCATAGCAAGTTCTCAAAGCTGGGGAAGCAAGCCCCCTTCTGCAAAACTTCACCATGGTGTGTTCCAAAAACATATAAATCACTTGGGGTTATGGCAGTCCCTAACGGAAACTGTCGTGACTTCCAGTCCTAAATCAACACCGTGTTTAAAAACCTACCTGTACATTATGGACTCAGCATCACAATGTCAGCAAGTTTCCAACTAGTCAAAAGGACTTGAGCTGAGTGTCAACTTCCTAAAAAACTAGGCAGCAATTCATACTTTTTTGTGCTAACCAGATTAAAGATATATCTCTCAGTAAAATTATGGCTACAGGTGAGATACAGTGACTTCTTCCAAACTCTGAACACCATGAAGAATGATGAAAACTGCAGTCACGGGGAAAAACAAACAACACAAACCCGAATTACTTGGAGCACTTGAAATCCAGAGACTGAAAGGTACCATTATGCATCTTCAGAGCTATTTCAAGATGTTTCAAAGAAATACCGTAGTACTATGGCTGTAAATGAGATTAAATCAAAGAAAAATCTAGACTAAACATCAAGAAAAGAGAGGTCTGTAGGAATGCAGAGCCTGTCCACAAAAGCAGTCGTGTGAACTCTGTGGAAGCGGCAAAAGAGGAAAAAGAAGAAAAAAGGCACAGAGTAACCCTCACATCAGCATCTGCCAGGTGTGTGAAGAAACCGGGGAAAAAAGGGGGGTTTTGGATGTCAGTTCTCAAGATTCTAAAAGTTTGTGCAGTTGACACATCCCTTCTGTTTCCCCTGCTCGCAAAGGAAAACCCCGGAGCTTTGTCAGGGCGATGAGGTGTCACCCCAGGGCGTGTGCGGCCGCGTGCCTTCGCCTTTACTGGGCAGCAGCTCCGCTCATCAGCACGTAGCTAATTGCAGTCACGTGCCGAAAGCTTAATGGAGCTTAAAAAAACAATACTAGAAAGCAACACTCAGCCAAGTAAGCGTGAAATTTGCTGACTCTTCCATTCTTAAGAAAACACTCTGAAACAGAGACCAGCGCCCTGAGTGGTGCCAGCCAGCACTGAGCATGGCCGGGGTGAGGTCTACCAAAGGTGGATGCTTTGGAGACACTTTTGCAGGGAAGCTGGATGGGTTTTAGAAAGACTTTGATACACGTTTAGGCTTGCCTGTGGAGAAAAGTTACTTGAATTCTGTGAATTAGAAGGTGGTTGTTCCTGATTAACAGAAACGTTCATTCTCCGCAGAGCGCACCTAGCAGGGGGTTATTCAGGAACACCGTGGGACAGCAAGCATCAGAAAATCACTTGTCTGCACAGTCGTTGTCAAATTCTGAAGTTCAGTCACTAACCTGGCTATAAATTAGAATTTCTATGTTTGAACTCTACTGTTAACATCAGGGGAAATTATGACAGCAGAATTTAAAAGGACCTGACAGACAGACACCTGAAAGACAACATCTTATCACAGTACAGGGAATAGCGAGCTCCTACCCGTGATTTATCCCTTCCTAGAGGAAGGCCCAGATGGGAAGTTAAGACACAGGGATACATCAAAGGAACTGCAAGAATAGACGAGAGGTGAGTTGAGCAGGAATGATTTCTCCTGGTAGGATAACATTTGTTAAGTATGTCTTGAGAAGGCAGCCGCTAGTTTCTCATTACGAGTAAGACAATTTGAATAAATATAACAAATACACATCACTTTCGTGTGACAGTACAAACCAGCAGTGAATTTCCACACAGGTTCTAATCTCTGAGCAACAATAACAGCTTTTCTTGGTTTTGAAAAGGTTGGGGCGGGGGGGGGTTTCAGGGTAGCAGTGCCCACAGAACACAGATAACAGATTTACTTTAACTCGCAGTTCCCGTAAGGCTGACGCAGGCTATGAGGGTCATTTGTTTAAAACACAACAGTTTTCAACAGAAACGTTTCTCCTGCCAACCAAAAGCCTCGAAGACACACACTCGGCTGGTGAGAAGAGCTGGGTAAGGCTACGGAGCAGGGAGGCAAAACCAGGTGCTGGCAAACCAATGTCACAGAGACCATGAGGGATGCTTGGAAGATCACGTCACCCTTGGCTCCTGCGTGTCGAACTTAAGACAACCAGGATACTGTCAAAGAAGGAAGAGACAGTCCATGGGGAAACTCAAGAAGGCACAAAAGTGGTGTTTTAATGGTGTTTTCCTTCTCTACCTCATTCTATCAGTGATGCTCATCGGCTAAGGAAAGAAGGAGTCATCGTTTCATACCTAAGCACTGAAACACTTCCTGATGCCTGGGTCACAAACCAGTTCCTTCATACACCCCTAGAAGAACATTATGTAAATAGAGTTCACTACAAAATGCCTGGAAGACCCATTAGCTTTCGGAGTAACTTCACTTTCCCGAGGGAATAGGCAGGAGCCAAGAGGACGGTGAAGCTGGAGGAATCCCAGCTCAACTCATCATGCGTTTCTCCATTTCATCAGGTGTTTCTTGCAGGCTTTTCAGGGGAGCAAATGCCAATCTGAGTGCTACAAGAAAGACTTGTTTACAATAGTCCTGCTGGTTGAAACCAAGAGCTGGGACATCTGTATCATCCTAACAGTGATGCTCCTGGGAGAACTGTCCCTTCCCCTCTCTCATCCAGTGCTATGCACTTGCTGCAGGCTGCAAATCAAAGAAAATCCTCCACAATTCAGTGAGTGCTCACGCCTAGGAGCCTAAGATGTGACTGCCTTTATTTTAGTATGTCACACACATACCTCACACACAAGCAGCAACCCTTTGGGTCGTGAGCTACAATATTTATTTTTTTCCAGCCACCCCAGCAGAAATTTCCCAAGGACAGCACAGAGACCATCACCGACCCTTCTCGAGCAGGAAGGGGAGCACAAGACATGCCTGCAAGGCTCCCTCAGGGTTATCAGGTGTGTTTCAGACTGAGAGGTCAACAAAAAGGGAAGACGGAGGCAGAGGGAGAAGCTGAGCAGCCCGTGAGTGTATCTGGGAGCAGAATCAGGGCGGGAGATCAGGACTGGCAGCGCAGTGGTCACTGGGCAGCACTTCCCAAATGACACTGATCCACATCCTGCCCCTGAGTGATTTTATCAGTTGTGCTCCTCCTCCTCCTCCTCCCAACTGCAATTCAGCTGTTTCTGAGCCACCATCAAAATACCACAGGTCCCTGTTCCTTTTCCCACTGAGCTCTGTGTGCCTCCCCCACCGGGAAATGCTGCTAAAGGAAATAGTTTGGGGATTTGGGAATAAAGCAAGATACAGCCCGAGGCAGAGAGGCGGCTTCCCACAAACGGAACATGAGACAGCAAGGAAGAGACGGACTGTGGTGGGAAAGCATGCAACAGAGAGGGGAGAAGGCATGGGAAGAACACTACATTTGGACAGTGCAGTATTAATATCCTGAAATTAAGAATTAAAGCAGTTCCAGGTGAAAACCCTCCTGCAGTAACCTGTTTAATTCTTTGCCAGAACGGGAAGAGGGGATCCACTGGCTGATGAGGACAACAGAACCAACCCACAACGGGAAGAAAAACCAGCTTGGGGGGCAGATTAATTGAGCGGACTTCAAGTGACTCGATCACAAAATAATTAAAAACAGAAGTTGGAAGGATTTTGGAGACACCATGCAGTCAAGAAAACAAACAATTTTTAAGAAGCAGTAAGAAGTTGTTTGGAATGGACTGCACAGAGACTGTACAGCTCAACAGCAGAATTTCTGAGGGCAGTGTGATGCCAGCCCGTGGCTACCTGATACACAGGATCTTGAAGCGGAGTTGAAGGGGCACTGGAGTGCTCTATTTTTATAACATAATAATCCTACCCGTTGGCTTTCACAACCTGGCTGTGGTGAGCAAGGAGCTCTTCTCTCACTCCTTTGGTGCAACATCTGGCTGGATTTTTCTTCATTTTCTCCCCTCCCAGCTTTTTTTGCTCGGTTTCCCCCATCCTCTCAGGTGCTGCTGATTAACCACATTCAGAGAGAAGACGTAGGGCAAACGTTGTGTTATATCAGTGGCCTGGCCTGTGCTTAAGAATTAAATTCAGCATTAGAGGTCAGAAGGAGATCCCTTTTCCCCATCTCCAACTCCCCTGCAATACTTTTTTGTGAGAAGGCAATGGCTTCAATTACTCTTTCTTTCTTCCTACAGGAATATTGCAGCTTTTGGTCTTTAAGACTTCACTTTGTTACTGCTTGGTAAGACTCTGTTGACCACCCATGGTGTAGAATGGGTGTTCTGGGGACAACTGCTGAACTAGACATCTGTTGTAGGTTAAACTACAAAAATGAGTGTGAGGGCGGGACACAACAGTACCTTTCAGTCGATTTCTCATATGACCTAAGAAAATTATCACCTTTAAATTTCTTCAACAGTAGTATTAATCAGTGAACTGTATTTAAGAGTTTTGTAGTAATTGGTGAGTAGAATGCTATAATTAAAGAGCATGAGGAATATGCAGCATTCCCAATGTTTGCCCAAACAGGCTGACATCTATTGCACCATTCCAGCTTAAAACACAAACTCGGTTAATTCAATACTGTGATTCTGTTGCTAGCAAATACCTTGAAAGTGACTTTCTCTGCCATTAATCCATAAGACAAGTTCACAAGGCAGTCAGAGTGAAAAGATGCTCAGACTGAAACTCCAAAGAACAAAACTTCAGTGTGTATGTCCCTTTTACTCCAGTGGAAATGTTTCCCATTGTGTTGATCGCAAGACTATCTCTATCTCCTTAAAAAAACACCCAGTCTTTGTCTTTCTAGGGCTATTTCCTTCCCCAAATCAAGAAATTAGAACAGCTGTCACATGAAGTCTTCCCAATTCCTTGATCAGCATCACAGAATCTCAGTTCTTCTGTGATGCACAATACAACGAATGGATCTGTTTAACATTTTAGAGAACTGAACTGGATATGATCAAGCATTACACCCTTCTGAATTTTTAAGTGTTTCTCCAGTTACTGCTATTTTTGCCACAACTTGTGATGTCATTTGGTATTTCTTTTGAAGATTGTATTACCTTAGATATCAGTTTTTAAAATATCAATAAATAATTTAGTCTTCCAAAAGTATAGCATGCAACAGTATGTACTACATTTTTGGAATCTTTTCAAGCTACAATTTTTTTTTTTCCTCTCCACTTTGGATTGCAAGTTGATGCATCTGTCCAACAGTTTGAAAATCAAACTGCACACAAAACCGGTCCTTTCAACTCCCACCAAAAAAAACCACCCCAAAACCAAACCAAAACAAAAAACAGAAGAAAAAAAACTGTAGAGCATGATGTCCCAAAATGATCAACTGTATTGAATTCAACCATTGTAGTTCAGGTCCTATGTAATTACAGGTACTGTTCTTGCTTCTGCTTTCTTGTCATCTGCTGCATACCTACACCTGCTCTAAAATAGAATACAAGATAATCAATGAATACAGTCATGTGAAAAGTGCACAGATATATCTGAAATAGGTTATGAAGGTGCTACTTGCAAGACTGCAGACACTCTAGATCATTAGATTGAACAGCACTTGTCTCTAAGGTGCATTTCCAGATGCACACCCACCGTGTTCTTCCCCCTAATCCTCTCATTCATACAGCTATAGCCACAAAAACCACAAAGACACTGATTTACATAAAATTATCTCACTCCATTTTATTTAAGATTTTCTTCTCCAGTTAGTAAAAGAAAGATGTGTCTCTCTTTATACATATGTACAAGTTCAGTTATAAAAATAGACAGCACATTCAAAGAGAAAAAAAGGCTTGGCATTTGTCTGATTCCCTCTAAATAACATATATACATGTGAATAGAAGGGGAAGGGGGGAAGTCTTCATTAGTTAATTAAACACCACCTCCCCCTCAATTATCCCCTGCAAATCTGTTTAAAAATCAATCTAACTAAGCTCAGTTCTGCTATTTTCAGGTGTGCAAATTAGAGGCAGAGCCAACAGGAAGCATTCGCTCCACACTGTAGGACGCCAGGCAAAGGATTTGGGGTTGGAAAAAAATTAAAATAATAAAAAAAAGTCATCTTCCACTGTCACAGCCCAGGCCTGCAACTCAACTTGCTTCTCTCTCAAGGAGTGAAAGTGCCCTGGCAGAACAGCCTTTTAATTCGACGTGTCAGACAGAAGAACTGCCCACACCTAAATCTCAGTGCAATGCAGACAATGCTTACAGCAAAGCGAGGGGCTGCGGGGTGGGGTGAGGTGGGGTGGGGTGGGGGGAAGTTGTGCATTGAGAACAGGGAAGGAGCAATGGGAAGAGAATGGGAACACAGACGGGCACTGGCAGCGCTGCCTCCTATCATCAGCCTCACGGGACACAGCTCCTGGTACCCGCACACCGCAGTGAGCTCAACCAAGCCAGCACGTGTGACGGTCACAGAGATGAAAGGAAAACACAGTAGAAGAACAGTCAATGAATGGCTGGGATACGAGACAATTTTTTACCCAGGATTTGGCTGGAAGGGGGACTGGCACCGTTGCCTCTCTCTCAGGACTGCTTTTTGTTGCTCCCCTCGCAGCCCTGCAAGCTGCAGAAGCACGCTCTGCCCTGGCACAGTGAGAAGAGCAGCACCAAATTCTTCCTCATTGCTTCAGCTTTCCTTTTTGTGAGGCTTGTACAAATAGAGCCTTATTTTGTTTCTAAGCTTTTAAGAGTTTGGCACACCTCAAAAGCAAGAAAAGAATTCTGAATGCAGCGAGTGTTGGTGCTGCTCAGAGCTCTGAAATACAACCCAAACCACTGCATGGGACAGAGGCAGTGCTGCTGCTCTCACTGGACCTGCCAGTGCCCTCTGCGTTCTGCAGCCCTGAACCTGATCCTGACAGATGGTGCTGAAAAGATTCCATTCCCTGGAAACCACCTGAGACACCTTCCTTTGCATTTCAAACCTGGAAAGAACCCAGAGGCCCACACTAGAAGAATCCAGGATTATTTGGTTTTTCTGATCATGTAATGTTTTCAGCTTAGCCTCCAACTATCACCACGTGTACACTGACCAGCTGCCAGCACGGAAATGTCTTCTGACTCTACAGGATACTCCTGGGGTTCAGATACTTATTTCATAGGATAAAACTAACGCTGGGATCCACCTCAAGCTACAAGAGAGAAAATACATTGGTGTGACTTCATGCACACACAGCTGCAGGATATTGCATGGAGTAGCTAGATGCTTTCTTGGTAATCTTTGTCAGCAGAGTCACTAAACCACAAGCTGACACTCTACCAGTTACTCCAGACTCCCTTCCCTCCTTCTCAAAGTATCTGCAAAGATAGTTTTTTTGGAATACACATAATCAAAGTGCTCACATAAACCACCCACTCCCATTGTGCTTTGATCTTTATTTTCACACACTTGCTGGACAGCAACAAGGCGTTCGTTTGCCTCCCACTGGCAGGGTGCCCTACTCTGAAAGCCCACGCAGTTCAGACAAGCTCTGGGGATCCAAAATTACTACCGACCACCTGAGGTGTGGGCACCTTTGCTTTGCTTCCGAATTGGAGTTTCTGATATGAGACTGCTGGTCAGGTTTAAGCTTTTGGAGGTCCCACAAACACTGTTTCCTTTGCTCAAAGGGGAGCTCAAGGGAGAGGAGGCGCTTGAAGGTCCAAAATCTGCAAGTCCAGAAGGCCGAATAATTGCTGTTTGTAGAGGGCTACTTGCAGACATGCCTGGCAATGGGAAAGAGAACCAAATTCCAAGTGAGAATGTTGTTCCACTTGTCTCTTCAACAGCAAACAATACACTATCAAGTCCTGAGACCACCCTGTATTCATGATTTATGAGAGTTTAATGAAGAAGGATGTCCTTAAGATTTAAAACATCTTCCAGTAATATCGTGGGCAACTGCAGCTGGTGTAAAGCTGAAGAACCATCACCATCAGTTTAGCTGATTTTGGGACCTGATGCTGTAAGCTTCAACATGACAGCAATGCAGGAAAGGTGCAGCCATACCCAGAGGATAAACAACACTATCTGATTTGTCTGGACACCACAATAAAAAGCAAGAGGAAAAATATTTGGTATAAGATAATTCAAAAGGCAGATGAAATTCCCACAGGTCTAGGCTCTGAAGGACATCTGCAGTGAAAACAGCTATCCAGCAGGACCAGAGGTGATTCTGCCACTTTGCTCTGGTGAGACCCTACCTGGAGTACTGTGTGCAGGTCTGGAGCCCTCAATATGGGAAGGATGTGGACCTGTTGGAGACGGTCCAGAGAAGGGCCACGAAAATGATCATGAGGCTGGAGCACCTCTGCTACACAGACAGGCTGAGGGAGCTGGGGTTGTTCAGCCTGGAGAAGGCACCAGGGAGACCTAATAGCAGCCTTCCAGTATCTGAAGGGGGCCTACAGGAAGGCTGGGGAGAGTCTGTTCACAAAGGCCTGCTGTGATAGGACAAGGGGCAATGGATTTAAGTTGGAGAAAAGCAGATTTAGATTAGACATTAGGAAAAATGTCTTTCCTCCGAGGGTGGTGGAACACTGGGACAGGTTGCCCAGGGAGGGGGTTGAGGCCTCTTCCCTGGAGATGTTAAAGGTAAGGCTTGATGAGGGCCTGGGCAACCTGGTCTAGTCGGGGGCGNGTCTAGTCGGGGGCGTCCCTGCAACTGCGGGGAGGTCAGACTAGATGACCTTTGGAGGTCCCTTCCAGCCTGGATGATTCTATGACCCTCTCACACCATACATCACGCTGTGTATTGATCAGATCTCAGAATACAATGGACAAGCAACACCAGTAATAAAATATTTTGGTGTTTACAGCCTGTCAAAAAATAAGATAAAATCTCCCAGACGCATGTAGTTGGTTCAGCTCTGGGTGGGCTGCTGCCTCCCTGTCCCCACCTACCTTTAGAGACGTTGTACCCGTAGGCTGCGTACGCTGCCGCGGAGGCTGCCGCTGCCCCTGCTTTGGCTCCCGCCATCGCAGCTGCGCTCCCCGCGATCGATTTCCGGCTCCTGCCCTTCCCGGTGCCGCCTTTTGATCCACCACCAGAACCTTTAGGACGACCCCGGCTTCGACCCGACTGGCCTCTCCCAGTGAGAGGTGCATCTTGCACTGAAACACCTTAACAAAAGAAGAACATTAAAAACGTTAAACCGGTAACTGCATTTACACTGACGCTGTTCCTATTAACTGATACTTTTGATTGACCTTAATACAGACAATAGTAACATTCACCATTACTTAAAATTACAGCTGCTTCAATCACCCATTAGAAATGGAGAATTGATTATTAGCCCAACAGCAAGGAAAAGCTTAGAGATCAGCAGTTCTGTGGTTGTCTGTAATTTGGTAATATGCACATAATGGAAGGGGCGCCCTCTATAACAAAGGACAAATTTTTTCAGAAACAAGGGAAGTTGGTGAATGAGAGACTATAAACAGATTTCTTACCAGATCAGAATTAATTTCTCAATGAAAAGGCAATTTTTTCCCTCAAATCTTGTTAACTTGTGCATATACTCTGGTTAAAAGGCAGAAAATGCATCACCTAGCCGTATGAAGTCCATATTTAGTAAATGTCAGTAGTAAGTCAAAGCAAAAGTACTGACCATTCATGGTATCTGAAACTGAGCCAGTAATGGAAGCAGGAGAGTTGGTTGCCCTTGACTGAGGTGCTGAAGAAGCTGGATCATCCACAATCACAAGCATATCACTGCTGCTCTCATCGGGAGGGATAGAGCCCATGTGTAACTCGCTGCTGATGGATATCTAAACACAACAGAGAACAAAGCCGTTAGCTTCTCAGGCTAGGAAGGGAGAGGTACAAACATAGTAAGATCTCTAGAAGACATAAAATCACTAGTAATTAGATGCTACTTGTTCTGTTCTCTCTCATTTTCTCTACATGAGACTAACTGTATGAGACATAACCACACCCCACTATCTACGTGCTGAGGAGCAGTAAAGACCTCCAGGAGCTACTTGGTTTCAATTAATGAAAACGTTAAGTTAGAAGCAGGAGACTAATGGTCTCAGCAGATTTAAGAATACTGCTGTTAAACTCTGTTTCTTCAACTGCAAGAGAGAAAGCGATAGGATTCTTAACCTACTACTACTGCTAGTAGAAATCTTGGTCAACAGGGGAACAATACAACACAGGAATTGTAATCAACACGGTATAGAACAAAATGTATTTCCTGCCAAAGCCAATTTAAAACTGTTTACAAAAAGATGAAAGAAAATAAGGTGTGCCACTGAGAAATTAAAATTTTAATTCCACAGGAAAAAAAGCACACTAATTCAGAATCAGAAACAAGGAAGGAAGCAGACACAGAGATGTGGATTAAACTAGCAAGGAGTATTTAAAAAGAAACTGAACATTAAGGAGCTATTTGAGGGACACTTTGGTTCAGGAGCAGAAGAAACTGTTCTTGCTGCAGAAGGTATTCGTATAGAAGGTGCCATACAGTTATAAATATGAACATGACACGAACAGGAAAAAGGGAGAAGAAAGTAGGAAGAAACTAAGTAGGACTGCAGGCAGGACAGGAAAAATTTCAGGGGCTAAAAGAAAGGAGAGTCAGGAGATGAAGGCATGGTAAGAAAAGGGACGCAGAGAGGAAATGAGGAGGGAAATAACAGAATGTCAAATAACAGGAGGAACTGTAAGACAGCTTCTTACCCGCTGTTATGTTTCAATCAATTATTATCACTTCCATGGCTCACCTTCAAGTACGTGGGAAGTGTGATGTCTTAAAGTTCTACATCAGCTAAAGTAACAGAAAGCAAGAATCCCCCAGGATGTAAGGCCGCAACTGAAATAGTACAGAGTTTAAAGCAGCAGGAATCTTACCTCACTGAAAGGGCTGGGCATGGCAGAGTCCACACTAATGAAGGAGTCATCCCCATCAGCAGACAGGTTGGAGTTATCAGCTGAGGGAACAAACGGGATCACAAGGTTCACGCCTTCTTTCTTTCTCTTCCCATCCAACTCATCTTCCTTCTTCTTCTGAAATAAACAAAACAATACCAGGAATGACAAATACAATGAAACAGAAGAAAGGGAATAAATAACCCAAAATCTCAACATCTAATGCAGTATTATAGCTGAAGGAATGTCATGCCCTGAATTACCCAAACAAGTTTCTGAATGACACAGTAAAAGATCTCCTAAAGGCTCCTTCTTTAGATTAAGTAGCATTTGTTGGATTTTTATTTTCCTCCCAAAATAGCTGGAATGATGGAGAATTACTCTTACAGAATTACTTTAATTTCCACTACCTTTTGAAGTGTGCTTGAAATTCTTGACCATTATACAAAATTCCAATTAATTAATGCAAAGCCTCTCTGCCTCAGAAATTCAGAATTTTCATAAATGAGTTTTAATGATCTTTTTTTAAACAAACTGATAATCCCTTGTTCCACAAAAGCTACATAGTCATACGGGTTTTATCTGTGTTTGGTGCTTCACTTACATTCTCTTTTCATCCTTGCAGAACAAAATCTTGATTAAATCAACGTTTTTTATGCCACAGAATTATCAGTAGATCATTTTGTTTTGTCAAGCATGAGCCTGTGAGCTGTTGTCTATAGACTACTGGTGATCTACAGCGTTGTCTGGCTATGCAGTACCTTCCTGATTTTTGAAGTTGCTAAGAACATTAAAATTCAGATAACTGTGTTACATATTTTTTAATATTCCTCTTCTGCGTAAAGAAGTGCCACAGACTGATGTCCAGTGACGCAGGGAAGAGGCTTTACCGATTAGACTGCCTTTGTGTAAAATGTTTCCACACCATGTAAAAGTGAGCCTGAAGCTTTTCTGGCTCTGCCACTGACAACCTCTTTGCATTCACACACCTTTTCAGCATATTTTTCCCTTTTACGTTTACGCTCCTTCACACGATTTGTTTCTTCTTGCTGTCGCTTCTCTTCTTGACGCTGACGCACTGTCAGAAAAAAAATACCAAGCTGTCACCACTGGAAAGGTATTTTTTCCCTTTTGTGAATCTTACAAGAAATTCTAGTTCTAACAGAACTGTGAAGAAGAGTCAGCTGCATTAAAACTAAACCACACCGAAAACACTACCGTATTCAAACTATTTGTATTCAAATTGCTAAAAAAAAAAAATCTTACAGGGAAATTCTTCTTTCGAACAACATAAAAGCATACCCCTCTAATACAGCTTCAAAAGTATGATGAAATACAGCATTTTTCCTAAAACTTTTCATGTCATGACCTACATAATTCTTGTCAAAGCTTTCTCATTCAAGAACAATGCAATGATTCTGAATGAGTGCCAATAAAAACTTTATCACATCATCAGGTCTCTTGCACAACTTCATCTCTCAGCTCAGCAGTGGTATGAAACCAGCTTGTACTAACAAGAGTTGGGAATACAAAAAGAGCCAGGAAACAGAAGTTGTTACCAGCAATACATGTGTTTGTACAGATAAAAACACAGATTTCATAAGCTAATGAAGTGGAAGATGGGGAAAACACTGCAACACAGATCTCACGTACATTTCTTCTCTAGTTCCTCATCATCTAGCAGAAGGCTGACCACCTCTTTGGGCTTCAGGGTGTCAGGTTTGAAATTGCCACCTGAGATCACCATTCGTTGGATCTAGAAGGAATAAAAAGAGGACAAAAAGGAAAAATTACTCAAAGCAGCCATGAACCACTCTCACTAACCTTCCCTGAAAGCCAGCCAGAAAGATGCTAGCACATCTGCATAAGTCAGAACTGACTCCTCTATCACACCAAAGTTAGCAAAACTTCAGGAAAGATTTTATTAAGAGTATAATTAAGGATATTAGAGAAACAACTGACCGAGAAAGCAGGAAATTTCCAGCCCTTGTGCACAGCTGCACTTCTAAAGCATCATGTAATATATAACAAGTAATAACAGTATTAATATACTGTTGAACAAAAAGAAAAAAAATACAGCAGTATTCATGTCCGTTCAACTTTTCAAGTAACCTGCACAGAGAATCATGCAGATCACATTCTTAAGGGACACAATTTCTAGTTTTGACTGAAAACTAGATTTCCATATTGAGTCAGTGCCTCAATTTAAGCAATTCACTCAACCTCTATGACTGCAACTATATTAAAAAAAACCAAACATACCAACCCAAACAAAACCAACAAGAAAAGATTTTAACTTAGGAAAAGAGAACAAGCTTTAGCGTAAGCCAATCCTGATGATTTGGATCACCAGCAAAAAGACTACACTTTATTTTTTAAGTTGATTATCAGGTGACTCTAGTGCAGTATCCCACAGAAGATGGGGAAATTTCAACAACGGAAATGTGAATGCATTCAGCTGGAGATGCTTCTGCTGCTGCAGCACCATGATGAGCATCTAAATAATACAAAAGCTAAAAGAAACCCCAAGTACACAAACCCAATGTTTTACATAGTAAACCTACTGCTACCAAGGACAGTGAATCTGCTTAAATTTTTCCTACCCAATAAGGCATCATGAGGTTTATACAGTTTCTAATACACTTACTACTTGGTATGTTAGGGACACTGATTTTTTATTTAAACAAAAAACATTCCCTTTTGTCTTCACTTCTGTCTCGCTGCAGATATGTTTTCTATTTCTTTACTCATTTTGATATGTTTTCTGATACCATGTATTGCTGCAGATGATTTCTTTATTCCTACCTCACTCTTTTCCTTTGCCCTTTGTAAGATGCGCTCCTCAATGGTGCCTTTACATATCAACCGGTACACGGTGACTTGTTTTGTCTGACCCAGCCTGTGTGCCCGGTCCATGGCTTGCTGGTCTACTGTTGGGTTCCAATCACTATCATAGAAAATTACCTGCGAAAGGACACCAGAACAGGAAAGATTAAATAAAACCATACATTTAGAGCACCTGGTGACTAAACAAGCAAAAATCCAATATATTGATAAAAATAAAAGTTCTGTTATACACCCCACAGAATCACCACCCTACTGCAGGCTCTACTAACTTAGCTTTGCCCAGTCCTAGTGCATTTCAGATGAATTCAAACTAATAGTCACTGTGAATGTTTCAACTTCCACCAAATGTCTTTTAGATCTTCTTCAACAAATTTGCTTTGAAGGTACAAAATGCCTAAAATTGTCACCACATGAAATCACCGCCATGGAATTAGTTATGGGCTAGCCACATCATGAACCCATTTTAGTGTTATTTACCTTAAGAACAAAAAGCCCATGAAATCAGAACTTCACATGAAAAGTAATGCTCTATTTTATTTTTCTTTCAAACCTAAGTAATGTCTCACCTAGTCTAACATTTCTAATGTTTTTACTATGAAAAACCAAAACGCCACATTACATTCATATTGCCCTATCACTCCAACAGCACTTTGTGCACAGTAAGCATCCACAACAAAGGCATTTTAAAAACCACTATTGGCAGCAAAGTAAAATATTCAGAAAGTTACAAAACCACAGAACTAATTAAAGATGCTTGCAGGTGCATATCTGTGCTTCCATCTATTTCCTCTGTTGAAACAATTTCAATTGAGAAAACTTTTAAACCCTGAAAATCTTATAGATGTCCGTTTTCTTCCCATTTCTTGTGACAGCAAGATATGGTAGGGTATTTATGGGGAAAAAAAAAAAAAAGAATTATGTAACATTTTTGATTCAGAGGCCCTTGGTTTTGTGTGGCTACGTGACTACAATCTGTCCTGGGGTCAAATCTGCATGCACAAAAGGTGTGGGTTAAAAGTACAGGAATTGCTGTCACTGAAGAGATAAAGGGTTGATGTAGGTCAATATTCCTCCCCTAATGATTACTGCCAGCTGCTCTAGAGAGAAAACCCTTGCGAATCACTTAAATCAGTATGCATTTATTTACACTTGGGTGAGAAGGGGGCAAGAAATGTATCCTTCCTGACTAGCTGGCATTCATTCAACTACAAACGACTTCATACTTTTAGAGGCACTGCTTCATTCTTCTGTGCTCAGAGAAAAAGATTAACCTATCCCTGTTCTACAGGTTCCTTTGTTCCTGAGCCTTAAGAGCAAACGGTCATACATGAAGCAGCCTTCACTGCATGAAAGTGTTATTTGCACCTGCAGACCCCAACAGTCATCTGACTCTTTTCTAGACTCTGGTACTCAAGTATGTGGGGAGGAGGAGGTCACTTCCAGCCGTGTTCCAAGTATCCAATATTCTACAACTTTATCATCAAAATAGTACTATATTAAATTGCATGAGCAAAGATCATGCGATTTCATGACATGAATAGAAGTACTAAAAAAGTACTGATCAGCATGGCTACAAGAGTGTCAACACTTCTGTGGTTCACACAGAAAGACCATTTTTCCTACGTAAATTGTGAGGCTGGAAGACAGGAGAGGAGCACCTTGGAGAAAAATGGTGGTTGGAGGCATAAGAGGCAGGAAAAGGAAATAAATATTTATACTGAAAACTATACATCAGTAAGCTGATTCTTTACTCTGTATTACTTTACCAAACTTCACCTACCGTATCTGCAGCTGTAAGGTTAATGCCCAAGCCTCCAGCTCTTGTGCTTAACAGGAACACAAAAATATCATTCCTGTAGACAAAAAAGATTAAAACCCCCTTATTTTGTGCATGATGAACAAAAAATAACAACAGAAGTAAATTTTTTCACCCATATAAAGTGATCAGGAGTATTTCTATTACTTGAATGTTTCAGAACATTTTGTGCAGTTCATGGTCAAGAAAAAACCCACATATGAATGAGTGAGAGAAGTTAATCTACAGATCAGGACTGTTGGAACATACAAACATCAGTTTGCAATAGCAGCTTATTAACTGCTATCAAAACAAACCAGGGCTTGTTTATCTTGCCCACATTGGAAATTAAGATTTCATACAGACAAAGAACAATTTATTGTTTCACAGAACTGGTCAACATTAAAGAAAATCTTGCCTCAACAATGGTCAATTCATAAAGAAAGAAAAATAAATGTTGAAACTGCAGAGATCCAAATTTTGTTCTAAATTTTGTGCTTTGAACAGAACAAAAAACTCAGAGGGGAGGAGGGGGGAAAGGGGTGAAGCATAATAATCTTAATATAAAAGTAAGCTGGCAAATATAGAGGTACAGCAGAAAAGGACAAGTGTCCACCAGCACAAACAGAAGTCCTTCAGGCTAAGAACTTCTAAACCCTAGCCCTAATTGTGTCACCGATTCAAATTAGAAGTTCTAATCTCTTTCGTCCACTTACCTGTAAACTGAGGATAAACCAATTAATCTCAAGTTGGTCACATAACAATTTAGTTATAACTGACTATAAAATGTTTCAAGGATGACTATGCAGGCAGTACACATGATCAGATATGGCCAACAGCAAGTCTCATTCATTTCAAGTTCTTGGAAACACACACAGTCTGTAAGTGAACTCCGTTATTACTGCACACGCGCTGCCCTTCCCACCTTGGAGCAGTTTTAGTTTGTGGTAACTATTACATTTACATTCCTTGGGATTCCTCAGACAGCACGAATGCTGATGACAAACGAGTTGCCTTTCTCTGGCCCTGTAGACAGAAGGCCCTGCTAGAACATGGATTGTCATTCCTTGAGATGCTTCAGGAAAGCCATGTCTGAACACCTCCTTGGGAGATTCACAAATCCTAATACAGTTATACCAGCCTCTTGGGTTAGACTTGCTGACACCAGATTTAGGCTGCTAAGGGAGAGATGAGGCATCCCAACACCTGACTTGGAATAATCCCCTAAGTGTAACAATCCTGTATCTAACTGAGGAATGTTGGGCACACAAGACAAGTACCAAGCACCTGCACTAAGCCCTATCTGAGGAGTCAGATAAATGTTGTTGAGATTCAGTGACAGTTCTAACACTGCATGCACAGAAGATAAAGGAGGCAGGTCTGTACACAGGATGACCAAGTACTGATGAAAACTCAAGTGGTAACAGCGAAATCAGGAATTCTGCTAAGGTTGAGAACCTTCCTTGTGCCACTGGGGGGTCACCAGTATTTAAAAGCGTTATCACCATATGGATCTGCAAACAGGCTGATGCAAAGCAGAGAGTACCAGTAAGGGCTCCAGAGAGGTTGATACACTGTACTTTGACAGTGACAGAGCTAGGCCCTCTGCTTAACAGATGACACTCTGCAATGCCACATCCTTTTGACACCATACTGTCCATACACTAGTGTATGTAAAATTAGTAACACACCAGAAACTCCTGCTGAATGAGCAGCACAGGACACTTCCTTCTTGACTAACTATGTGTAGGCAGTCTGGCCTTGAAAGTCCACTCATCAAATCTAAAGGGTCCTTCTTGCCCTTCCTGGAGGAAGTGTGTGTGTACTGCACGCTATTACGCACGTGCTAATACAACTCAACAAATGTAAAAAAAACAAGGATTTTGTTATCCACATCTGGGAAGGTCAAATAGAACTATTTTCTCAGGATTCAAACTTCAGGACATTCACAAGTACCTGGCAAGGCTGTACCATAAAACCCAGACTTTTAAAGAACCCATTCTGGTCCAAGGTAAGATTTCCCCCCACCCCACCTAAAGAAATGACCAGCAGACAACAGAAATAATTCTGAAAATTATGAATTTAAATACACAAAAAAAGCACACCAAGAACTCTAAAACTGGAAAGCTTTCTGACAGTCCAAAATCTCAGAGAACAAAACCCCATCCCTGAGCTATGGACAGCTGGGAAGAACTGAAGCCGAGATGCCAATGTCATATGGGAAGGAGAGCAAGTGGGCATTGCCACACATTACAGTAACAAATGATCTTTCCATAGCCATTTATTTTCAGCACCCTGCTAGGATATCCTACAGGATAGTTTAGTCTCAGTCAGGCTTTTTTTCCTGGGAATATTTCTCATAAGTAAATCATGTATAAGAGGAACTCAACTAACATTTTTATAGGAATTCTTGTTTAGACTGGCTGACCCATATCTCAAAGGGTTTTCCTGCCAAAATCATTATTTTTCTTCAGTTGTTCTGTTCATTAATAAAACCAAATTATGTTCATTAATAAAAACAAATTTCTTCACTTCTTTTGATTAAAGGACCTTACAGGAAGAAGTGTCAGGACTCCAAGAGGACATCATAACCTACAGGGAACCTGCTTCTGACATGTGGAAACAGGGAGAAGGTACTGTATGGCTCTCTCACTTCAGGTATTTGGCATACATTCTTTTCAAGTTTTGTTGCTCTGAGGAGCAACTGGAAGACTCATTATTGCAACACACTCCTTCAGGTGTTCAATTCATGAACCGTTGGCCTGAAAGGCTGTACATGGCTTCCTCTCCTGTCCTCACCTATGACACCTTGGGGCTGCTAACACAAGGACTATTTTCTAGTCCAATGCTGTTTTCACCCCACAATAAACAACAATCCATAAGTCCTCTGAAAAAGGAAAGTGACTTAACAAACTCACATCAACATCCAGGAAGGGTAACCTTACTGTGAAGTACCATCCCACCAAGACATACACCTCATGGTTAAAAGGAAACTTTACTATAAATTCAATTATAAATAATGCACCTTAGTGGTTATAATAAAATATATCAACTTATAATAAGATCATAGTATCCTCTTCTTTCCTGATGTACTCATAAAAATTGCAAGAATCCGTTGTGTTTCACTCAATGAAGAGTTAGCCTATCTTACTATCTAATGAAATCCCCCATTTTATCTCTTGTATATTAGTTTAATGCTTCTTAATAAAACACACTAAACCAGTTTGTTTTGAAGACAACTAGGTCACTTTCAAAGCTCTAGCATACGCAACGTTTTCCATCTCATCCTCACAGTGTCAACTGTGAGAGTATATAATAACCAATGCACATTTGCTGCCTCTCTACAGAGCTTCTTTATAAGCAACAGCATATCTGGAAGGGTAAGAAGCACAACAGGTGGGTACACTGAAATTACTTCCATGACTGTTTCATAGATGACAAATTCCTAAATACATCTGGTTTCAATATCAACACCCGTGACTCCCGGTCAGAAAACCACCTAGAAACTGTTTTGGATAAATGAGGTCCATTTGATATCAGGAAAGATAATTTAAATGCAAATTTATTTTATTTCCATTATGCCTTATACCAACTCTCTAGGTACACACGATTTAGCACAGAAACACTTTGTAAAATACATTACCTGTTCTGAAAATCTGCCACCATGTCCCTTCGTTCAGAAATCTTTGAAGAACCATCCAATCTCATGTAGGTATGTTTCCTATAAACCATGTATTCCTGAAAAGAACACACACCAGAAAAATATATTTGTTCTTGAAACTGTTCAGTCTTGGTTCTTCCAGAAAAAGAAAAAAAAGCAGAATTGCTACCAAAAAAACTTCCCTAAATGGCATCAACAAACATGCTACGAGAAATCTTATGTAAGGAATACTTTAATACAAATCCAGAAATTAAAGCTATTGAACCATACATCAGTTTTTGCATTTCATATAAGAGACAGTGTCAGTTCAGAGCTGGGGATGCATTTTTGCTGCAGTACAGACCATGTTACGGTATGTAACACCTTTTCCTATAAACAAACAGGTAAATAAAATCACTAAAATACACATTTTTATAATATATATAAAAATTAATATTTTATATTATTTTATATTAGATATAATGAAAAAAAAAAAAGATAAAGTATAAGCAAACCTTTCCTAACAAACCAACTGTATCTGCTCATTGCCAATTTTAAACCATCTGACTAGTGGTTTGAAGAACCCGGTATGGCACACTCCATGCTTTATCTCACTAGCAAAGAGCCTGTGATCTCACTGTGCACAAGAACCCTTTGAACATTACATCAGTGTGTCAGCCCACAGCTCAGGCCAAGCAGCAGAATGGAAACCATGGCCTGGGACACAAATCAAATGGCATCAAACAGGAATGCTGCAGGCAAAGGCTTTTTCCAATGAGAGACATTTTTCATGCTCTGAGGTACTCGGCGTTTTCTGGTACCTGTGCAACTATCAAGAAAATCTGAATTACATAGAAAGCTCTTCAGGTTATACAGATATCCAGAGTTGCTCTGCAAAAGATACCCTCTGGTATTTTAACAATATGATCCTTGGCTGACAAGATGCAACTCCTGCTGGTTTCGTTCATTACATTTAACCCTGCTGGTGTATGTGTCTTTTTGCGATGCTGCGACTGCAAATGAAGACAGAAAGGAAACAGATGGTGCTTTAGCAGCAAGAACTACTGGATTCATCTTGCTCCAAGCTGCAGTGCTCAGCAGATACAGAACTGATGTGCTGTGAGAAGACATGGCAGTGCTTGCACCCTAATGAACCTTCTGACAGTACCATCCTTAGTTCTCCTTTTCACCTATCCTTCAGGGCTCCTCCTCCTTTTTTGTTCTGCTTCACTACTGCAGAAAAGGTGAAAGAGCTGTCATGCTGCCAGGAACCTGGGAAAAAGACTGCTGTACTGGAAAGAAGCTGCAATGTATGGCAGATGAAAGAGACAAATAGGTAAATAAAATAAACAGTGTGGAAATAGCCAAAGTCTAGATCTACAAAATAGAGCTCCTGGCTAGTATGATTTCTGGAGTACAACAATGTAAGTTTAAAGGAGAGAACGGCTAGTTCACCACACAGGCATTCAAGCCCTAATTTGCTCTAGATTTATTCCATTTCTATGACAGGTTTCAGTGACCAAATAAAACCAGAGAGATACAGTTGTCAGCTGGGCACTATGTCACCTTTTCTCCAGATCTGATTGATTCTATTATCACAAAGGCCTTTTCCTTCCATTTCTTTGTTACTGCCTTTATTATGATTCAACCTTTCTACATCTTGATTTAGTCTTCCCTCATCTCACTACTAACCATCTCTTCATTAATGTCTTCTGAACAAACTTCAGCACAAATAGAAAACAATTTCTTTCATTCCATCAGGTGCATTTATCCTTATCCCAGACCTCAGACATTCCCACTAAGGCACAAATGACAAAAGAATAAGCTATTCTTTACCTGTGATATTGTCAATCACAGTTTTCCCCCCCACTCCACCCTGCAAACTAGCTCAGTTTAGCCTTCAGCTACTCATCTGTTCAACACTCAGCTTAACAGGTTCTGGCTGCCTCCATCCACCTTCCTTTGATCAAGAAGGATACTTCACAGGAGTGCAAGAGTGCTCATGTGAAAAATCCTTCTTTGTGAACTGTTTTTATACAGTATTTTTCCAAATATTACAAGTACACCTTTCAATTCAGAAGGAAAAAAAAAGAGAAAAAAATCTGCAACTTAGAATACACCTGATCACTTGCAGAAATTGCACTGATTTAGCTAAAAAAAATCCCAACCCATAACAACTCCCCCTCGTCTCTACTGTAATTGTGGAAGGCACCTGATGACTGCTCATTTTTCTTGAGCTCATTTTTCAGCAGCAGTTCCTCAGCTGAAACTGAATCAAAGAAATACAAGTCTATAACTTTGTAAACAATGTGTTTTGTGCTCTCTGCCCTACATAGATTAGGTTAATAAGGTGTCATGGCAGTTACATCAACACAGTCAAAAAGCTGTTAAAAGAATTCTGCCATATTCAAGTAGGCAGGAGATGTATTTTGAAAGCTCAGGTCAAGAAAAAAAAAATAATCTACTGCTACATAGCTTTTGCACAGATTTTTTTTACAAACTGAGTCCTTACTTGACTTCTAGCTTGCTTAACTCCAGCTTCTGTTACATGGGTGGGGAGAAGGAAAAACAGAGAACTTGGTAGGTGGCTTGTTTGGGCAATAACACCCAATAAGTGGAGCTGAGCATTTAGGAGGTGGAACAGCAAAATGGTGTGCCCCCAGGCCTTTAAAATGGAATGCTAACAAAAAAGACAGAAGCATTAAACACTCAGCTTTATGAGCTTCATGGTGTAATGCAGGTTGTCAACAAACCTGCACCATGTCCGACGTTTGCCAAAAAAGAGGCATACAATGCTGGGCAAGCAGCCAAAACACAGAAGTGCAACCATGCAAGTTCTGTTTTTCCTCACAGTTCCTTACTGAACTATTAACTGCTGACCTTAAAATGCACTCCTGCTCATACAAGAGTCATGACTTAGGCAGCTATTGATTTGAGTTTCTCATTTTTTCCCTTTGATTTATATGGAGAAGACAGTATCCCATTTCAAACACTACTGAGGAAGTCCGTGCACACCTAGGACTAATGGCTGAAGGATCAGAGAACTTTAGCAGTACTGAAATTATACTGCCAAATACAAATGTCTTCCCACCTACTACTTATTCATAGTCATAAAATTTTATCAGTATTGCTTCTTTGAAACTAGCATATATTAAGTCTCCTATCTTCTTACTTGGAATTGGATAGTCATACAAGGGAGAGAGGCATCGTGATACAAAATATTCCTCTTTTTCAAATTCAGCCAAAACCTCAAGAACTGTCTTCAGCAAAAGCCCAGAAAAATAAAGTATTTCTTTCTAAGCATTAGGAAATGAAATTAATAGTTCTCCTGCTAATTCTCTTTAGCTCTTTGGTGGCACAGTTACTGATCAAATACTGTTTTGTCGGGGTTTTCTTCTTCTGAGGCAGACTCAACAGTATTTAAATAATAAATAATGACTTAATTCCTAATTTCTTTCCCATCATATATGCCATATATGTCCACCAAACTCCTGCACAAGAATAAGATGACAGAGGGAAACAGTAGCAATCTGTGAAATTACAAGCAACATAAACAATGTAAAATTAATCACTGTTCTCCCTCTTCCTTCCAATAAAAAGACCTGTGGGCATCAAATGAACACAGAAGGAAGCAGTTCAAAACCAGCAGAGGACAATAAAGCCATGTAACCACTTGCCACAGGGCAGCATGAATGGTAAAAATTTACAGACTCAAACTGCAACTGAACAACTGCCTAGAAGAAGAATCCCTTTAGGATGACTGAATATACAGAAAGCACAACTGGCTCAGAAAGACATTAAGCTGCAAACTCCTGCACACTGAGAGACTGTGAAGTATCACTGTTCTTGTACATTTTCCCCGTACCATCAGCTGTTGTACACTGGTAGAAGTGTAACACTAGGCTGGACCTCAAGTATAAGTATTTGTCCGCAGTACATGAAGGACATGGAACTGTTGGAACAGATCCAGGAGAGAGCCATTCAGATGATCAGAGGGATGGAACACCTCTCCTGTGAAGACAGGTTGAGAAGGCTGGGGTTGTTCAGCCTGAAGAAGTGAAGGCTCCGAAGAGACCTTATAGCAGCCTTGCAGTACCTAAAGGGGGGCCTACAGGAGAGATGGGGAGGGACTCTTGATCAGGGAGTGGAGCAACAGGATGAGGGGTAAGGGTTTCCAATGAAAGAGGAGAGATTTAGACTA
Source organism: Thinocorus orbignyianus (assembly GCA_013400375.1). Classification (NCBI taxonomy): domain Eukaryota; kingdom Metazoa; phylum Chordata; class Aves; order Ciconiiformes; family Thinocoridae; genus Thinocorus; species Thinocorus orbignyianus. The sequence goes on from VXBW01006841.1 coordinate 172,839, forward strand.
GAAATTAGGAAGAAGCCATCCCTGGAGGTGTTCAAGCCCAGGCTGGATGGGGCTTTGAGCAACCTGGTCTAGTGGGAGGTGTCCCAACCCATGTCAGAGGGCTGGAACTCGATGACCTTTAAGATCCCTTCCAACTCTAACCATTCTATGATTCTAAGATTCTGTAACCGTGTATGGCAGCTCTTATATTCTCTTATCAATACATTTACTAGGCATCCTTCAATATAATAATTTTATGTCAGGTTTGCCACATCCAAATTACAGTATTATTGTATTACAAATTACTGTTGCTAAATCTGCATCTTTAGAATTTGTCTTCTGCAGGCTATAGCTCTCTTACCTCAAGTAAGTCAATCATCCGTGTCATCTGGGAGTAGATGAGAACTCTGTGTCCTTGAGATTTCAGCCGTGTCAACAGAAGATCAAGAGCATGAAGTTTTCCACTGTCAGTGATCAGACTCTCTTTGTCTAAAAAGAAATGTAGGAAAAGCAGGTAACTAATAAAGCCGAAACAGCTACATGGAATAAGTTAAGTTTTCCCTTGGAAACTTCTTCCCACGGAAGAAGCTGTAACATCCCTTTGTGGCTGACACAACCACACTGCTAACAATAACTTCCAGTTGCTGGGACAGGAGTATATGCATGTACCCACTTGGCAAAACCTCATCACAGATTAATCTCCTCATGAGTACAGACTCAATCCTTTTTCAGACAGTTGTTTCCCTCATCTAAGGATTCATTCTGACCAGATCAACAACCACAACATGCCTTGACAGATGAAGTAGTTTTAATTCCACTTCACAAGTTAAAATGCTGTCCTTTGGACTTCTGCTGCTACCTGCTGCTGAGCTTTAGACTTACTCCACAGATCTAGTTTCAAAATCGACCTCTTCGCCAACATGGAAAGTGAGGAAATTTTCTAGGTCACTGTAAAATAACAACCCCTTCACAGCACTGCCTTAACGTACTTCTTTTTCTTCCCTGCGCTCTACTTTTTGGGTTGTTTTTGTTGTGGTGGTGGTGTTGTTTTAAGAAATGTTTTCAGACTGCAATCTTTTAAGTCAGATTTCATACTTCATGTCCTCTCTATTTCAGCATTGCTCATGAAGTATTTTTCAGGAAGGAGATCTTCCTGTTTGTACGTTCTGTACATAAACTTCAGTAAACAATACATGACTGTTGAAAGAGGATGAAGAGAAATTTTCTTCCAACAAAATTATCTGTTGGAAAGGCCACTGATGATTCTTTATTCTTTGGGATGTCTGAATTTAGGTTTACAGCCAAAACGGAAAGTTGACAACTGCAGATGGTGCAGGCTAGAACAGAACCCAAATATTTTCAACATGTCTAGCAGGTACCATTCTCTAATGTCTAGCAGGTAGCACTTCTGCACACTTCGTGTTGCATGGAATGAATTCATGGGCTGAAGAAAATCCAGCTTTCTGTAAGGCAGTTAACTGTCTTGCACAATATCCCTTTTTCAAAAATATCATTCAGTTTAAATATAAATAAGGGACTTGATGCTGGGATCTACATTAGGAGACTACAAGATGCAGTCAACAACTCAGTTTTTTGAAATTCAAAAAACTGTGACTTGCCAGTATCACTTCTTAGCTGTTCTATTTGCACCATAAGCCAGCGCTGTGAGTGCGCTCTCCCTTGGTAACTCTCTACAGAGCCCTGCTCCTGAAATTCACCAAGTAAGAATCCACAAGAAGACAGGTCTCCTCTTTCTTGTTCCTTTGCCTATCTAGATAGTCACTGCTTTTCTCTAATTTGCTCTCCCTTCTGATAGTGATCGTGTTGCTTTGTCAGGAGTAAGGGCCACATCATTGCTTGAATCATTAGCAACTACCTGAGGCAATCCCTCAGGGAGAGAGCAAAGCCAAGGAAATGCTGCAGACCACAGCACAGCCTGGCGTTTCTTCTAAGTGCAATATAATGCATAAGGACACATTCATCTCTAGAACAGAACTTGGTCTTGATTACACACAAACAGTTAATAGCTTCATGCCTTCTTCTAAGGAAAACCAAACTTTGAACTTAGGCAATTAAGTAAAAACAAAAATGACTTAAGTTATGTGGTTTTAAAATGCATCTATGTAAGTCAAAAACTCTGTACAGTAGCAATGTTTACTCTTTAGAAAAAAATGTTATTCTTTCTTTTAAATTCATACAGCCGTGACATTCTGCTTTTACTCTAATTGGTCAGCTTGCTATTTCAGACTGAATTAAATTGAGTGAAGCAACATGAAAAGTCTAGATATACATGACAAACTAATATGAAAAAGCCATCTGACTGGAAGGAAGTTGAGAGAACAAACAGGGTCTGTTCAAAAGTCAGTCTCAGCTGGCTCAGATTAACATATTAGAAAGTTTCCAAAAGCAAAATGCTACTGGTTTTCTCACACGGGTATGAATAGGTAGAATTAAGTTTTGGTAAGTGGAAATGATGCATGTCCTTTGCTGCTGGCTCCTAATTCTCCATTGTGTAAGTTACTATTTTTAAATAGCAATAAAATGCAAATTACAAGTAAAGAACTTATCTGCAGATGGTCTTACAGTCTGAAAAGTTAGCAACTTGTTAGCAGTTCACAATTTGTCCAATATCTCAGCATCACAGCAGGCTGTACTGGAGGGAACGTTTTGCATTTTGGTGTTGGGTTGGTTTTTTTTTGAGAAAGCAGAAATAACAAAAGAAGATTTACCACCTCTGGTAGAAAAAAGCATTTCACCTTAACATGGAATCTTTAAGCCTGCTATCTTGATACTATTGTGTTTTCCAAGATCAAATATTTTTGCATGCAAAAAGTCTGCCACCTAGTGCTTCAGAGGACATACTCTGGAAAGCAGTAAAAGAAAATCTTCTTTATTCATGCGGTCATCAGAAAACACAAGTATTCAAAAGAGAAAAAAAAAGGAGTCTCTTCTACTTCTAGTTTCTCTCACTTCTATCTCTCACTTCTATTTCTCATTCCCCTTTACCTTGAGGAAGAAGGTTCTCTCTTCTTAAAATGGAGTTTTCAAAATTAAAAATGGAAAATGTAGAATTGCAAGTTACCAGTGAAAATTTCAAATGACAATGTCTTCTGATATATTTAAAAAATTATTTTAATAGCATCAAAGAAACTTTTAACATTATAAGCCACTCAGGAGATAGAGATCCTGGACTGCATATCAAAGAACTCCTCCCAAGACTCAATTTTTGGGTTCTTCAGCACTGTATTAAATGAACGAGAAAACAGAACCAGACCAAAAAGAAAATAACCATAAAATCATATTATATGGCTTTCAGTCTGAAAAAAAGGTCCCTGCCTCCAGCCATGCAGGGATATGGACATAAATTATCTACAAGGGGGTACAGTGGGATCCTATGGCCTGGGAAAAATAGTTACAAATGATTATGACTCAAAATAACCCCAGTCAGGAGCTCTGGCAGATGACTGTAGCTGTGCTGACCACTCTCTGGAGAATGAGAAAAAGTGCCTCTGGACATGCAAAAAGCAGAGGAAAGAGAGATAAAGTCTGGGTTCCAGTTGACACCCCTGGTTCCCCTCCCGACAGTCTGCACGGCACAATGGGGTCAGTGAGGAGCTAGTTGGCTCTCACAGTAAACAGCCAGTGAGGCCGGTGCTTTTTATCGATGCTAAAAGGACTCAGACACTTCCTGCCATTTAATCCAGGACCATTTTTCTTTCAAAGAACAGGAAAAGCCTCAAGAGATTCCCACAGTGATCGCAGCTGAGCCTGCTGCCAGGGTACTGGGAACGACGAATCCAGGAGAGGATAGATGAGGGTTAGAAGAGAGATATCCCCTTTTCTTCTTGTCCCCTATTTACCACAGACCTTCACACCTACCATTCCACTTGACGCTTGCTAGATTTCAGCACATCAGTCACTTTCTGCAATGCACTGTGCCTGCTCCTGCACCTACAACCACAGCTCTCCTCTTGTGGTATGTGACCTCTTCCTCTTTGGATCAGTTTTAGATTTGAATGCTACCTTACAACTAATTAAAACACAACTGTATAAAACTACTTTTTTTTTTTTAATTTACATTTAGCTTTAAGACCCCTTAAATTAAGCCAGCTTCACATAAAATGCTCATCCCAAGCACCTTCTCAACCTCTCAAGCAAATTCTTTGTTGTGCTTAGAAAACAATTTGCCTAACCTTGCACCTATTCATGCACTCCGGTAAGGTTCTTGTACCCCATCTTTACTCCTCTACAATTTTTTCTGATGAGTTAGCTTATGTCATCGCCTTAAAATGGACGTTTTTCAAGAGAACGCAGGTCTCTTTCTATTCTACATTGGCTACTTTTCTTCATTTCTCTATGCTTTTCACTTAAATTACTCCCTTCACTATTTTCCTCTTTTCCGATACAGGAACTAATTTCTTGTTTCCAAAAAACTGATAAACAGTTCCATGAATTCCTGAAGAAACTGTAAAATCACAAACTGTCACTGAACATTAATTTACTGCAAGCTCATGAAAAACGGCTTCTTCCTTACGTAAGTAAACGTGCATGTGCTTCATGAACTTACGAGGTACGTTCTTAAACTGGACTGCAGCAAGCAAAAGGCCATTTTCCCTTTACTGTACTAACTTCCCCTGCCAAACATCCTTGACCCAAAAAGGTCTGGGAATAACTTAGCATCTGGCAGTGTAAGCTGTTTTTCCTCTTGGCTATCTCTCAGATCTCTAGTACTTTCTGCAGAACTCTGCTCCCTCCTCAAGACCATCTTCTGACAGCTAGACTGCAGTACTGACAATGAAATTCTAGCAAATCTTGGATTATGTTAGCCTAATTCTAGGAAAAAACAAAGCACATTTATTTTACTAGTACGCTGGTACCTTTTTCCCACTTTACCAGGAAATATCATTAAGTCTTCTTTATTCCAACTGAAACTCAGTAAAATCCCTCATGCCTTGTTTTCCAGACCAATTTCCTCTAAACTTGGTCCCCAAACTTACCCTTCTCATAGTACTTGCAGACTGCTACAAGTAGTGTTTATCCTTTCACTAGGAAAACCAACAAAAGATCTCTTAGGTCAATACAAAGATGTTCCAATACACTAGGAGGCAATGTATGACTGTTACTTTTCCTGCAATCTTTACATCTCCAACCTCAAAATAGTATTTGGTTGTAAGAGTTAACTGTGCTTTAGTAAATCAATCTTTTTACAGTCATTTGGAGGGCAGATGTCCTAAAAGAGGTTTGTAAGCATTAGAAATTTGTATTGAGACTTGTTCGGTATCCATTGACAGCTTCACTCCAGAGAGAGGATGTGAAATCACACTGTATTTTAAGATACCAGGGTTAACTTGCACTCAGGAGGAAGATCAACCAACCACTCCAGCCCCCTCAAAAGCCCATAACCAAGCACAATTACTACTGAAGAGTAGATGTCCTTAGTTATCTCATCTCCGTTCCATGACAACCTCCAAACTTACCTGGTATCCTGATAAAAGACCAGCCGTTCTGAGGCCTGACCCCTAACAGCCCTCCTTGATGCTCTGGGAAGAACTGGGAGCATTGCTTCAGCCACTCAGCTGCCAGCTCAGGGGCTCCATGGAGCACACACTGCTTTGCTTCGAGACTTCCTCCTTCCCTCAGTGCCCTGCGCTCGTATTCTGCACTTCGGTCGTTGCAGTAGAACTCCAGCGGCACAGCCGTTACCTACAAGTAAAATAACAATCAATATTCTTGTCCAGATTTCCCCTCATTCCCAAATCCTCAGTTCAGGTATCTTCCCACAGGATCAAATTTTAAAAGTCAAATCATTACCGGCACGTGCAAATGGAAAACCACCTTAGACTGGTTTAAAATAAGCAAATATGCAACATCTGTCCACACCACACAAAGGTCCCACGAATGTCCAGCATGGACCACTTGCCTTTTGATACTCAATGCTTTGTGCCAGTTGTTACAACTGACAGTAGAGCTGAGAGTAAAAAGTAATATCCCTTCTGCACCTCTCCCTTTGCCTGGATTTCTTTTTTAAATTATTTTTAATTTAATTTTTTAATTTTAATTATTTGATAATGGGACAACTGAAACACTAAAGTCAGTGAAAAAACTTTGTAATGCAGTCAAAAAGCTTTTATGTATTTGAAGAAGGATATAATTAACTGCTACATATTAAGAACATACAATCCACTATATCACGCAAATGAAAATACTTTAATGGATTAACTAATAGATAAGCAATAAAATAGTTTAAATAGCAACACTTTTAAATATTGTACTTTAGAACTGTAGGATGAAGGGAGCAACCCATACCTCAGGACAGACTGCCTGGTACCTCAGGCGCTGCCTGCTCCTCCCTGAACATTTACCACTTAATGTAAAATAAAAGGTACCAAGCAAGATATTCCTGGCACAAGCCTGAGGTCCACTCAGCTTTTACAGGAGCTCTTCTCATGGGAAGAAATGAATCTCACAAAGATTATTATTTTTTTTTGCAAGGGCAAATCAATTATCTAAACAAATTCATAAGCACTATTATAGTACATATCAAAATGAAAGAAAAAAGGCAATAATGGTAAAGCTACTGTTTTGAAAGATGTGAAGAGGTATTTTTAAACCAGTTTAGTTTATAGGTTTATGCACACAGTCACATGAAACACTGCAAATTCAAAGGGACTGTGTTAAGTGAGACTTTGCATACATTCCCACTACACAGATACTGTTAGAGTTGAGGCTGTCTTGGACTGCCATCTGCAGTCAAAGCATAGGACTGGCTTTTGTGGGAGAGGGCAAAACCCCTCACAATTTAAGTCTTGTTGCCTGAAAACTGACATACACCACAATGATGGTACCAACTTAGTAGTTTTTTTTAAAGGACACTATTAGCCATCACATTTCAGTTCATAATTCTACACTGGATAGACTGGAACAAATCCTCTCTCCAGCACAACCAACCTGTCATATTTACTTCCAGGACACCTAGGACCAGCATCCACTACACACAAAACAGAGCAGAGTCATTTCTGACAAAGAAACGTGGCTTATCTATTGAAATCAATACAGAGATTTGAACATTAGGATTTTTAAAAGACAAATCACATAATAAAATTCTACCTAAAAAAATAAAATTCTACCTAATTCTACCTAAAGGAATCACTAATAAGGGACAAACTCTGCGTGTGCTTCAGTGCAATTTCTACATTAACAAGAACAAATCATCCCACGTAGGAAGTGCAACTGTGTAACACTGACAGACATCTGAGGACATAAGGATATCTTCACTGTCAGGTCTATACTTTTTTTAAATGCATACACACGCTTCTAGGATAGAAGTCTGCATCTCTTGCATGGTCTAACAAGAAAAAATGACACATTTCTGAAACAGATCAAAAAATTCTTCCATTCAAGCTTGCTCATGCTCCTCCTCTCCCTTTTTTGTCACAGGTCAGCTTTTTAAGGTTGGTTTTTTTTGTGATTTTACTTGTAACAAAAGGTAGGGTAGAAGTAAACCCTCATATGTCAACACATTCTTGTCGAGCTGGTTGAATGTAACAGTTGTGGTTCAGAAATACATCCAAAAAATACACTGATAGGAATATATGAATGCATTGCCACCTTAAATTCAGCAACTGAGTAACTGTAAAATGTTTCCTGTGTTTATTGCCATGCAAAGTTAACCTTTCAGAAACAGTGAGACGCACAAAACCCCTTCTCACCACAATACCTCTGACACACTCAGATCCACTGAACTGCTAAACTAAACAAAACAATAGTACTCTCAACCAAATTAACAAGCTTCTAAATGAATACAAGAATACACAATCATACTCCAAATTACTCTTTTTTGGTGTGTGATTGAGGACTGTCTACTCCAGAAAATTGCCTGCACAGAAAAAAACACTACGACACTGAAGCTTCCCCACACCGCTACCCCCCCGCAGCTGCTACATAAACGCACGCTCCTATTTCTATCATTCGCTCCATTAACTTCCCAAAATTCATCACAGGTCAAACAACAGAAGGCTATAGTTTCTGAGAACATATGTGCTCTTTCTGCTGCTTCAGGTCTTCTACAGTCCTGCCAAAAGTTTCTAACAAGCGTAAAATCAAGTCTTTGTATTCCTAGAAACAAAAAGCCATGCCTCCACTTCATCATTTTTATACACCAGCCAAGCCAAAACAAGCAACTTGTATTCACTAGAACGTACGTCAGATACGATCTGTCCTCATCTTTCCTTTCTCTTCCCATCTACCCTTCTGAGCCCCTCTCCCTCCTTCCTAATGTACGAAAAGTATTCAACATATTTATCTGCAATTGAGATTTTAGTACAAAGGGTGAGAAATCAAAGGGATCTGAAGAAGTAATTTTCACAATTTACTCTCAGAATAACTGCTCGGCCTTGAACCAGGTAACACGGAGGCAATCTTCTGACACGGAGGCAATCTGTGACTTTGAGAATTCAGCTGGATTCCTAGCCCCTAGAGCTGCAGGCACAGATGAAGTCAGCTGGAGGAGCAGCAAGTTGGTGATAAGCAGTGTCTTACTTGCCATCCTCCCTTCTCCAGATGCCAATGTATAATTGCAGCCCCATTTGATCAAGTCTACAGCAATAACATGAACAGTAGCTAAGGAATATAGCATCTGCATAGCCTGCTAATATAAGTACGTTTTGTCCAGCTTTGTCAAGATCCAACAACACAGAATGAAAACAACAGCCATAGACTTATGAAGGTCTCTTGTGTCAGCCCAGAAAAATTCAGTTAATAGTGGATAAACAATACCAAGCAGTACCACTTCATATCCAAAGATTTAGAAAATGCCATCCTGAGTAACCCTTATATATTGCAATTTGGTGTTTCCTTTTTGGAGCATAAGCTGACACACAGATTAAATGAACATCCTTTTCAAAACCACTTTGCTCCTCAGCCAGTCTTTGTTGTAAGAGTTGACTAAATACTCAGCCCCTTCTGTTCATACCATACCTACATCTCCTCCTTAGATTCCTGGGGAATAACCTACTTGACAATCTCTTGTATAATTTTACTGCTTTTGGGATCAGGAGAGAAAGTGAAACCTACATATCTCAGAACAACTCCTGTTGGGTGTATCTTACAACTTTCCAAATCTGCTATTGAATATAGTACCAAAAAGGATATCCTCCCAATAGTTCTACACAACCAAAAGAAACTAATAGATCATATACATAATTTACAACTTAACTTGGACTTACCCGTGGGCTGGCCATGCACAGGAAGGATGGCAGCTCAGTCACCTGGCAGCACCGTACACATGAGGTAGCTGATCTCCTTCGGTGTATGACATGATCTGTATAGCCAGTAACTGCTTTACAGTGGCTACTGAACACAAGGTTCTGAAAACAAAATTAAAATTAAGAAATAATTGTGTCTGTGAAGAAGAATCTTGTAACCACCCATGAGATAGACAGTCAAAGGGCATTCACCAAATCCTTCTCTGCAAAAGGGAACTCTACACATCTTCTTCAGTTACAACATACACAGTCTCTGTGGACTTATCAGAACATTCAAATTCTGAAGCGGTTGAAATCAGAATAGCTTGTATCAATACTTGCCTTTATGCTCAGCTGGAACCAGAAATAAGTCCTTCCTTCTTTAAACCTTTTGACCTTAGGAAGGAAGTACAGGAATATTCTAGGAGGCCTGACCATCAGACTGTTTTCCAGCTACTCCTTGATCTATTCTGAAGCATGGGTAAATTGAAATTTGGCAGAGAAAAAAAAATTAAGCTCTAACTAAAGCTGGACTGATATCTTTGGACTTTCATCTTTCCCAACCTTTTCTCCTTTTCTGTGCAAAATGGCTCTGAATGTTGTCCTGCAGCCTTTCAAGGTGCTGTCATGGTTACCCACACCCACAAACACAGCCCTGTGTAAAACCTGGAATTCACCACAAGAGTATTGAATGTTCATTTGACAGAGAAAAAGATACTGACCCCAAAGCGGCAGGGGCCACTGAGATGCCACTGCAGTTTGAAGAAAGATCTGTTTGAAGATGCTCAACTTTACGCAGAAAAAGAACAGAAAACTAAATTTTCTTCTCTTGTATCAGTTATTGTACTTCCCTTTTTATTGTAAATATCTCAATTGAACAAGGAAATAAACTGCTTAGAGACTAAGCTGTTTTTGCTACTCTGTTTTTACTCTGACTCTTCTATATTCACAGCAAGCAACTGGTACATACCGTATGTATATTTGTTTCCTATAGTATGCAGAGCATTATTCAGCATAGTATAGGAAACATGCCACAAGAAAGAAAGGTCACGAGGTATTCCTCCCACTGCCACAGGATAACAGGATGTGTCCTCCTGACAATTCTAGTTCACCAAAGTAAAACGTAAACAGCATCTAAAGCTTTGGCACAGTTTTACTCCAGTTCCTAATGCACCAAAACGAACTGCATGCTACTCCTATTCTGCATAGACTACTGATTTTCTAAAATCCCAGTGTTTAAAGTTCTAAGCATCAGGGTACACAACAGGAACAGACACCTTGTATAGCATCATGTCATACACTGGATGAACACATTCCTACATATATCAGAAGATGCCAGTAAACATCCAAAGCAGTAGTCTATTACGGATTATGCATTCTGGGCCCTTTCTGTTTCCAGATGTAGAGGCACTGCACAAGATGCAGATGGCTAACACCTAATTTGGAATGTGCTGACAAGGGAGAAAAATAGTCTTACTGTACATACGTGCCAACATGACCTAAGAAATACAATCAGTATGTAAGTGGGTCTTGCAGCTGCTGCCACTGGGACTCGTGGTCTGGAGCTGGCAAAAAGAAAGTTTATACTCTCAGACTGAACATCTGCTCCTCTGTATAAAAGGTGAGAGGAGAAAGAGCTGACAATAGCCTTTCACTGAGACTCGGCAGGGCTAAACAAGCACAGGTCAAAGCTTGGGCCACACTGGATAATGTGAAGTGATCCCCAAACCAGGTTCTTACTCAGCTAGCAATTCTTCATCAGTACTGCTAGCTTAAGCAACATCTGTTTCACATGTTCACTCCTGTCCCCACAGAGCACCTTCTTGTTGGCCTAGCTGTCTGCACTCATTAATATGCTGATTAAGATGAAAATAAACCCTTGCGCCTTCACTCCAAGTTTTGTGATCTGTTTCACCACCTGGTAAAACAGGCTGTGTGCTGAAACAGCAGAGTGGGCAACACAAGGCTGGGAGCACACGGCTACAGACAACGGATGTGAACGCTTTTTCATCTGAGGACCAGAAATGGTGGCAACAGCCCCAGCACTGCTGGCAAAGAGGGGGAGTTCCTTCCCCATACACAGCTGCGCTACCTCTTGTGCTGGTTTTATCACCTATCACACCAAAAGTGTATTTAGCTACACATCTAACCAGAGAACAAATTCAACAGGTAAGAACACAGAAAAGTGTCTGTGATCAGCTCCTGCAGGGATGGGACAGTGCAAGCCCACATCAGCAGAGGCAGGATTTAGTGGCTGGGAGTAACTAAAGGACAGCGAGGGTCAACGGGGAAAAGTGACTTCCCTCTCAGCAACAACAGGCTACCAGACCGGCTCACAACTGCTGTAGCTCAAGGACCCCGTCTTCCCCACCCCTGGCCCACATACGGGGGCTTTACAAGGAGTAATAAACATTGCATGCAGTCACAAGGGGGTTCCAGTAAGTCTTACGACAGCAAGCATTGGCATACCAATTGTGACCTGGTCATCAGAGGGACTTGTTAACTTTATTTCCTAGAAAGTGAGAGTTCAAGAAATGGATAGAGGAAGCTAACATGTAATTCCAAACCTATGCAAGTCTGCTACTTAATTCTCTTCTGGAAGGCATTATCGACGATGGCTTTAGCCCAATTAGAAGTATCCACAAAGAAACGTAAGGGAAAACTTCCAAGAAGGTATCCAAAAAGAAAAGCATAATTTTTTTATGTACAGAGTGTTATAAGTAGTTCTGGTAGATGGGCATTAATCTGGTTCTCAGCACCATGCTTCCTGTGAACAAATTATGGGCAGGTCACGTAAGAAACATCCCCCTCTGAATTCCTTGACATACGCAGCCATGAAGTATTCATGAACAGAGCAGACACCAGAGACAACAGGGACAGGGGAAACCAACCTCCCATCAGTCACATACATGGAAAAAACTGGGTAAGGTTACAGACCTGAACGCAGCCACGGCTCTGAAATGGATCATGTACCTTAGAACAACAAAGCCAAGAAACGAAGAGGAGGACTGTTAAAAAATAAGTATGTACATGAGCTGGCAATGTGTGCTGGCAGCCCAGAAAGTCAACCATATCCTGAGCTGCATCAAAAGAATTGTGGCCAGCAGGTTGAGGGAGGTGATTCTGCCCCTCTACTCTGCCCTGGTGAGATTCCATCTGGAGTATTGTGTCCAGCTGTTGGGCCCCCTACATAAGAAGGACCTGCTGGAGTGAGTCCAGAGGAGGCCACAAAGATGATCAGAGGGCTGGAGCACCTCTGCTGTAAGGACAAGCTGAGAGAGTTGGGGTTGCTCAACCTGGAGAAAAGAAAACTCTGCAAAGATCTTACTGTGGCCTTTCAATACTTAAAAGGGGCTTCTAAGAAAGATGGGGACAAACTTTTTAGTAAAACCTGTAGCAACAGAACATGGGGTAATAGTTTTAAACTAGAAGAAAGATTTAGAGTAGATATAAGGAAGACTTTTTTTACAATGAGGGTGGTTAAACACAGGAACAGGTTGTCCAGAGAGATGGTAGAGGCGCTGTCCCTGGAAACACTCAAGGTCAGGTTGGACAGATCAACCTGATCTAGCTGAAGATGTCACTGCCCATTGCAGGCGGGCTGGAAGTGACTGTCTTTGGAGGTAGCTTCCAAGCCAAACTATTCTACGACTGCTACCAGCAACTTAAGCCTATTAACACTCCTGATTTTTTTTTATAGGAAGAAATTTAAGAAAACGAAGGAGAAGAGGGTTCATTTTAACAGATGAGATTTTATATTAATTCAAGTCAATGTATACAAGTTAACACATGTTGTGGAGGTGCCGAGTAAGGGGAATGAAGAGACCTCAGACTGCAAGGCACTTCTGTGTTTACATGAACAAATTCTTACTATCTTTAAACAGATGTTACCTCAATTTCAGAAACATCTATTAAAAATAAATGTGGGTTTTTTTGCCTACTGACTTATTTTCATAGTTTGTCTCCTATCGGAAATGCTGATCTGAGCAGTTAAGAAAAGCCTTTCCAGATTTATGCCATTTCCTTTTTCCTCTGTTTCTCCCTCTCCCCGCTCCCTACGTGTTACTATCTTATTAAGCCCTAGAGGAAGCCTTGGGAAATTCTACATTGAATGTTTCTCAAATTTGGGCTAAGATAAAAGTGAATTCATTTTTGCTCACGATGATGCTGCATGCTGCTAAAAGGCATGTAAAGGGCAGTTTGTTTTCCAACTCTCCCTTTGGTTTGGACTTTTTTCTTTCTTTTTTTTTTTTTCTTTTTCCCAGATGTTCTATACATAAACTGCGCAAACAAAATTCTGACAACACAGCTTATTTTAAAGTGACTTAAGCTGGTAATTTGTCTAAGATGAAGCTTACAAAAGAGCCATAAAGAATCTGTCATAACTGTTGGGCTAAACTTCCTTTAGATTTTCTGGGGTTATCACAAATGTGCTGTATTGCACACACTGATGAACTTTGCTCTTCAGTTTGTTTTTTCTATGTAAAAGGTACTAGTTATACCAGTCACTAGTTACATGCAGTCACAGCACTGGGACCCCCAGAGACACAAATAATGACCTCCTCAAAGAACAGAAAACATTTGGAGACACCAAATCATGTTTAAGTCTTGCCAGGCTGTGGTACGTGTGGGTCTGCAGCATATCAAAATGCTTCACTTTTCATTGTTAATATTAAAGCCTTCACGTGTATATTCCATATCTCATATTTGGTATCTGTAATGTTAAGTCACCTTCTGCTCTTTAAGAAAATAACACCTTTAATTTTAACATTTACACACACTAACCCAAAGACTATGTCAAAATCTAGATTTTCTTTCTACATATGTAAAAATGCATTCTACCTCCTCTAAGTGCATACAACTTCTGACACCATCTTCTACTCCTCTGCTGTTAGGCTGCCACATTTATAACTCCACTCAAGTTTTCCTTACCCATACCAAGGAGAGGACAAAGCTACAGTATACTTCCAGAGATAAGCATTATACAGTCAGTGTACAAACTGTTCAATGTAATCTTAAACAAACTAACTGAAAGCAAATCCACAGCCATTTTAGCAAGTTAGATATGGAAAAGCAGAGTATTTAAACACCAGCACACTCAAGAGTTAACTGGCACACATCTCAGTTGGCTCGCTCTTTGTTTGATAACTAGGATTCATTTTGTTGGCTTTGCTGTTAATGCTGCAAAACATGACACCGAGTCCAAGGTTGGTTTCCTACTGCTTCTGCATCTTCAGTTTCAACTTCCTCTACACGCTATTCAATTGAATTCTGGCTATCTCCTTCCCCCTTCCACACTCACCAGCAGAAGCAATATTCCCTAGAGAAATCTGGCGCAATCTCACTGTTTTAGACAAGATTTTTGTACTGCATATCTGCTAGCTGCCCTAAGATGCTTTCCTGACTTCATGCTAGCACTTTTGTGAACTTACTTCCTAATGAAACGAATCAATGGAGTTGTAACCTAACTCAGGAAATCAACAGCAATTTAGTCACAAAAAGATAAAACCTTCACACACATCCCAGGCAAAAGATTAAATAACCTTCTGTTACACAGCAAGATGAACACATTTAGAGTCTCCCAGACAGGAGCAGAAGCACACCATTTGTAACACTCATGAACCAACTCTGAACTTAATAAGAGCTGGTTTCAGTCAGAAAAAAGGAACCTTAACTGTAGAAAAATTTTACACAACTTTTAAGCTTACATATAGAATCCATCACTGACAAAGCATTAATCTAGTTCTGTTGTTCCAGTCATATTTTTAAGACGTAATTTGAAGTCTTTGAGCTGATTTATCTTTTATAGTAAGTTTTGAAATGTAACTCCACATGGGAGGAAAATAGTATTTGAACTATTTTTCCGTTCAGTACTCTGAACTTTATTAACTACATCTAATAGGGCAGATAATAAAGCCATCCTATTTTCAAGTTTGTTTTCCTCTGTTTTATAAAGATGAAATGGTTTTCATCATTTCCTTGTGAGGATTTTCTACTGTGATGTGGTCATCACAGAAATTTTGCTTACCTGCAGCAAAGTGCAGCTGTGCAAATTAGGGAAAGACAGTGGAAAATTGACATCGAGCAAGAAATCCCTGTTCCTCAGACAGCATGACCCCAGCTGTTTCTCCCCTTCCATCTCCATCCAGGAGCGCATGTGATGGAGCCTGTAGGATGCTTTCAGAGACAGGAAAAGAGCTAACCATCTGAAAGAAATCACAGCAGATAACATTTATTCACTGTTTTGTGAAAGAAAGGCTTGAGTATATTTACAACATAAGTATGTGACAAATGTTTTTTTAGAATTTCAGGTTTACAGTGTCCCAACTCAAAGGAAATATTTTTTGCTAGATATATCTTCCAATTATATTACTCCCATCTTCATTTTTTTCTAAGGTGGCTTAATGGAATCTAAATGATTAAATCAGAATACACTTTGAAGCACTTAGTTTAAAAGGGTCAAGCCCGAGTTAACCACTACTACTTAAAATTTCACTCTGACTTCTCTGTATATTGCTCCATATGCAAATTAATCCTAACTACTTGCATAATGAATACAGAATTTATCATAAAGATCATTCAGGTAGATCAAGACAAATCTGTAGTATGCTAGTGAGGCAGAGACAAGAAACAGTGGTCCAAAATAACCGCAACAATAAAAGAATATTACACTTAAGAAGCCCTAAGCAAAACACCTATATTTATTAAAAAAGACTTGCTTTTATTCTCATATTTCACACAGTCAGTCACTGTCTAACTTCAGTGAGAGTACTGTTTGTTGCAGTACTTAAAACAGGTCTGCTCCCTTTCCAAGGTAATATAGCTCACAGTGCTAAAAACCCATTATCATAAGCCTACACATTGGACTTCCATTCCCTGTTGAAAACAGCACGTGGAAAGTAGACAATATGGCTCGGAGTTGAAGAGCAACTATCACAGGAAAAGCTCATTCCACCTCTGTTAAAACACAAGCTCAAGTGCAGTGGGTAAGCGTTGCAATAAATTGGCCTTCAGAAGTCTGGATTTTGCATTTGATAATGCCAGAAACCTCCAGCGTGATCCTAAGCAAACTCTTCTGTTGCCCTTTGACTATTTTGCATATTTACAATGTCATATCTTTGTAACAGAGGTTTTCTTTTGACAGAGGCATAAAAATTGCTTTGCATGATGGTGCCCTGCCCTAGAGGAACACTCTAGAATTTGCCAGAATACTAAGTAACAATAAGGCAAGTGATAATATTAGGAGGCATAGAAAATGCAGGCTTATGGAGGGATGCCTCTAACATTACCTTAATTACTGTAAAAATAAAGAAAAAGTTGTCCTCACCTGGCTAAATGTCCCTGATTCATGAGGTTTGCCATTTCTGCTGGAGAGACATCAATAAAACGGAGGAAAGAGAAACAGCTTTCTTCATTGATGCCTATGTCACAGAAACACTGAAGTTAGGGCAACACATTTCACAGACACTCATAGCTAAAAAAAAATAATTTACTTAATCAATTCAAGATACACATTCTCTGACAAATGACAAATCTAGGTCAATAAACAGGAGACACTAATTTATCTTTTAGAAATATTGAAAATTTAATCGGAATTGCTGACTCCAAGTTCCAGTGCATGTTCTAGTCTGGGCACAAGAAGGGCATTTACCAAATAGATAAATGTATTCTTGGCCAGAAAACCATGCAGTCAGTAAGGACATTGATTTTGCCTACTAACAATCAATAGGCAGTGTGCACAAACACGTATCTGAGGATGTATCTGCCAGACAGCTAAACAATACACACAGCTCAGGATGCCTGCCAAAATTGCTCCCTCTCACCCAGACACAAGTTGGAAGGAGAGGTAAGAACTGTGGGGGAACGTGAGTATGGGCATAGTGATGCCTCAGGTACGGTGAGGACAACAGGCACACGCTGCAGTGAAGTGTGGAGAGCAGAAGAGAGAACTTCCACTGTTAATGAAAAAAGCCTTTCAGGCCCACCCACGTGCACTGTGTATCCTCAATATCACCTGTGTGTTTTTATTTTTTAAATTCTATACAAAAAGATACTCCCCAAATTATTTTCCTTTTATGGTATGCCAAAAGGTGACCCCAAGGAAAAGCCTATTATGAATACCAAAACAGAAACCAGGATAATCAGCAGGACATACAGAAGTTGGAGAGTCACAGACAAGTGCAGACACCTGCAGCTGCATCAGATTCTTCTTACTTGAAAAGGGTTTTGCATAGCTGAGAGGTCCGTGCTAACAGATACCAGCACAGTAATGCAGCCAGTATGCCTCCTGTTTCTTTTTCTCCTGAAGTTCTTCCCACCCCAGCAACTGAGCAATCTAGTTAGCTCTTTTGAGCAAAAAAAAAATTCAATCATCTATAATAATAAATTATGTTTGTCAAGATAAGCAGCTTATGTGGGTTTTTTGCTCATTGATTCGCTCCTGGGTCACCTGCATCTCATCTGCTTTTTACTTGAAAGAGAAGCTGGCAGTTTAACATGCAATACAGAACGTACTGAAATGAATCCAAGAGTTCTCTGAACTGAATGTGTGAAAAATTCACATTAGACTAAAAAGGCAGCATTAATCCCTTGAAACAAGTTAAAACAAGATAGGAGGAATGGAACAAGCAACTGCAGTAGGATTAAGAAGTGACCAAAAAACAAGCTGTCCATAGATTCTTCTTCCAGCTGCTTCCATGCTTTCCTCACTGAGCAAATGAAATACACATACAAGTACAAATGCTAACAGAACTCTAGCAAGTTCTAATCAGATAATCTCTGACGTCTAACTGATCTGGCCTCCCAGTCCTCCCCCATGAATAAGACATATTACAAAATCACATGCAAGTGTGCAACCCAACTTGTTTCCCAGGACTGCAAACCTACCCTTCCTATGAAAGAGAGACTGCTGGATGTGGTCTGGTGCAAATGGCGAAAGTAAAACCCGTAACCACCTGAAAACAAAAGCAACAAGACCAAGCAAAATCACTATGAAGGTGTTAACACATACAATGTTCAATCAATCACCAAAAAATGGAGAGTAACCACTGAGTCCCTCATTGTAAGTATTTTCAGTGCTCTGGATATCTGGAATTGCATGGCAGGACGAGGAAAGTATCATCAGTCCACAAACACTGCTGTTCATTTGACTGAGACACACCATTGCTCTGCAATTGCATTTTATGCTGTAGAACAGCTGGACTAATCTTCAAACAACTTTCCCACCTCTGCCCTGAGCATTTCTCATAACTGAACGCAAACAAATAATCAAGAATTGCCATTTCAACAGAAAACATCAAACTGCACTCAGGCAGCTTCTATTCACCTACAGTAAGCATTAAAAACTGTCAAGGCACTAGAAGATGCTCATGGTATTTATCACAACAGACAGATACCGACGCTTTCTTAAACATGAAAATTCACTGAAGGGAAACCAGTTGGTTTCATAAAAAGTTCTTTTATAGCTTAATTCTTTTACACATCATCAGCAATGACTCTACACTCCTTTTCCTGACTTTATTATTCCATCAGAGGTATATTTGACAATCAAGATTCCATCAAGAAAGAGTATCAGGTATCAGATGCTTAACAGCTAAATGAATGAAAGAAAAGTAGGAATGCATCACTCGGTCAATCTTAATTACCACATAAAAAGCTAAAATAAATCTAAGCAATAATACTGAATATGCTAAGCTGGAGAGGAAGTGAAGTAGGCTTGCCTGTCCCGGGAGTGGTTAAAGACCCTGATCTGTCCGTGACGGTAGAGGAACTTTGAAATCTGGTATGGCTTTAGGGAGATGTGAAATGGAGACCAAGTTTCTTGTCGCTCAAACAGCTCCGGGTGATTGCACACCTGCAAGAAAGGGTCAGAGAGCACGTCAAACACTGGGAGAAATTAATTTAGTTTGATGCAGCATTTACATCCCAAATCAACTGTGACTATTGATCATGAAAACTTTAATATTGACTAGAATGTCACAGCTATTGTACTATATCTACTCAAACTGGAATACTGAATCATCTGTTCTTATTCGCGTAACAGCTATTGCCTCTTCTTCCCTAACGAATGATCTCAACAACCAATTTGGAACCAAATCAGTCAGCAGATGCACACACCATTTGGCTAAAGCTCTTCTACCCCAACATCATGCTCCACTGCATCAGAAACACATCTGAACTGTATGCAAATTTGCTTGCCTATGCCAGAAATTTTTTTACATGGTGTTTTCTAGAAGCCGTATTTTAGTCTTGTGCTAATGAATGATTATCTCTCTAAAAATTATTATTGGAAATAGCCTTACCTTCCTGAACTGCATGACGAGATTCATGAGACTACTAGTGGTGGTCTGTGCTTGCTGAGTAGTGCCCATTGAGGACTGCAGGAGGTCATCGATAGAGATTTTGTTTTTCAGAGCTTGGTACAACAGCTTCTGTCGACTTGTCTGCTGGCAGTACATAAGAATTTCAATCTGCAAAACAGTAATGAAGGTTTAGCCTTCTCTATCTCTGAAACAGAGGATGACCGCATCAGTACACACTAAGGAGAAACGCATCTTAAGCAAAACATAACTTTCTCAAAAAACACATAGATAGGCAGTCACATTCATATCTGTATTTCAGGATCCAACCTGGAAAGGCTGGAAGGCTTAGGTAAAGATGTAGGAGAAAGATATTTAGAAGTGTGTGAGCACAACTAAGTAAGCAGGTGGGTTCTTAAAATGCTCTGGAAGATCACATCTGCAGCTTATCAGCTTGAAATCTGACCTCAGTTCTACCATGCTACTGTTAACATACTACACATTTAGAGGCATCTTAAACAGGCATCAGGAGCCCATGACAACCACCGGTGTACCACAACAGTGACTGTGAAAAGTCCCTGTTTCAAAACTAATAAGCACATCAGAACAAAGTAGATGTCTCTCAGCCAGTGGTCCCAAAACTCAGGGACATGCTGACCACAAGGTCATCCAGTATTGGTAGAACCCACATGAAATTAAGACACTAACAAGACAGAAGAGTATGATGTTGCCACAACGCGTTTCTTGCCTTTTACAAGCAAGAAAAAAGAATCCTAAATCCATGCCAAATCCTTTACAAAGGCAACTGGGAGTTTTATCACCCAGTCATTGCTGTTATCAGTCTCCTTCACTTCAATTAGTGATATTTCTGTCAAATTAATCAGGCTTAAAGATTTTTTTTATTTGTAACTGTTAAGGAAATGTTTTCCCTACAAGAAAAGTTTATTAATTGGGAGTTCTTCAGCTACATTCACATCTAATTAGACTGCTGGGATGCTGTGCCAGAAACTGAAGGTCTGTGAAAGGTCTGCAATCCAATTTCAGGTATGCAGTCTGGCAAATGAATTTGCAAAAACATCAGAGACAATATGACAATGAAGTTGAAATACTTCTTCCAAATACTCTTTCTAACCTTGTCTGACAGCTCATTTTCCACATCCTTCTTGATTCTTCTCAACATGAAAGGCTTCAGAATCATGTGCAAGCGGGACAGCTGGTCTGAAATACAGGGAACAGGAAAGAAGGAACAACTACATCACCAAATAAAAAACTACACGGGGTTCTACCACAAATTAAGTCCCTTACTGCTCAGCCATTACCCCCCACATGAGTTCTTACAGCACAGAACTGGCATTTCTCTGTTTCTTTTCCTTTTTTCAAATGAGTGCCAAGCTACACTGTTTAACTTATGACTCTAAAGGTCTGCTTCAAAGAATGAACTTCTAAAGCATTTTATGTGTTGTGCATTTCTCCAGGCTGAACAATACAAAATTAAATTTATCTCTCACTATATAACTAAATTTATCAGTCACTATCACTATTAGCAGAGAAGAACATTTCAGATGAGACACTGCTAATTCATTAAAAGAGATCATGACACTTTCACATCTCGCCTCCCGGTATTACAGCATCAGAAAAACAGGGCATACTGCACTGACAGACGACTGCAGGCTTTATGATAAACCGTGAAACAAAGCTCAAGGCATCTGAAAACTCCAAATGCCTTTACTTTGGTGACAAGTTCCAACTGTGCTGTGTTCTACTTTAATTACAAATCATCTATTTTACCTACCTAGATTTTTTTTAGATAACTATCCCCTAAAATTTCCTATGAAAAAAAAAATTTAAAGACTTTTTATGTTTTCTTATAGTCTCAAAAAGTGTTTAGTGTCAGAATTTTTATGGCTAGAACTTGAAACACACTCAGGACAATTCCAAGATTGTGTTCTTGGTAGAAACTTACAAATATTTAAAATGTTTTTTCTCCTGTGTTTGGGAAGGAAGAAGACTGCAGACAAAGAAGTAAATCAGCATTTTCACTATGTATTTTCCTGTTGGTTACACAGGCTACATTACAGTCAGAAACATGAATCCTGACATAAACTATGAACCACAATCTGTAACATTCCAATCCCATTATGCACCCCCTGCCTTAGACGACGTTTCTTGCAAAAAAAATCCATGAGATAAAGTTTATCCATTCGTATCTGGAAAAGGTAACGGATTTTTAATGTAAAAACTACTGCAGTTACAGCCCGCACTCACTCTCATCAATGGCAGATTTGTTCTCTGCATGGCTCTCTATGTCCTTAGAAAACCACTCGTTGAACTCTTCATGGGAATCAAACAGTGTTGGCATGATAAAATGCAGCAGGGCCCACAGCTAAAAGGAGAGGAGAAAACAGATGAGATGATCAGCAAAAGTCAACCTATAGTGGACAAGGTAACTGGGGATCTGAAACCCTTGCAGCTTTTTATGATCAACATCACTTTACAAGATCATGAGACATGGTAAAATCAAACAAAAGATCAGTCGCATCCTATTCCCGCACCCTGCCCCCCAACAAATGCCTGATATATCAACTTAAACAAAACACCATTAGAAAGCAGTGAGAAACACAGCACAATTATTTCAGCCAACAGAAGGAAAAGCCACAAGAATTAGATTTCACCCTGTAATCTAGGTATTATTAACCATCAAGTATATTAAGTTTCATTTCTACTTGAATGCATGGCACATTTCCAAACTTTCCCCTCCCAAAGATGATTCCATGTATATTTGCCAGTGGTTTGCTACAAGCATGATCCCACAACCACACAAACACAACAGGTTTCTCAACCGTTCACATGTATTAGTATACATTCTTGTTATAAAGAAAACTCCTCTCTTGGGAGCTCCCAAATACCTCAGCCATCGTGTTCTGGATTGGGGTCCCAGTCAACAACAATCTATTTCGACACTGGAACTGTAGCAGGATCTTCCAACGAACACTGATGGATAAAATTAAAAAAAGTCATTAAAATGGTTTTTTTTTTGGCACAAGGATATAAAACATCAGGTATTTTAAGACCAATTGCTTCCAGTGACCTTCCCAAATTATTTTTGGAGGTCACTGGGTGAAATTACCACAGCTTCTGCCCAGTCTTTCAAAAGACAATTAGAGGAAGAAGTAGCCTTTTTCAAATTACAAAGAAATGCACATAAATTATTTTATTTTTCTAAGTATCTTTTTCCTCGTTTTTAATACAAATGCTTGGATACTTATAAAAGCTCATCACTGGAATAATTAACTTCCCAAAAGAAACAGTTACTATGAATCAGAACGTCACATATTTTTCAGGCATTACAACACCAAGCGTATGGGCCACTGCAGCAGGAGTGCTGAGCTAGATGTTACTGTCCCCTTAGAGTGGCAGTTTCCAAAGACTGCTGAAGAGACAGGCTTCAGTTTGAATGAGTACACATCTAAAGCGGTCTTGAAACTAATGTGCACAGTGGCAACTTGGGCAAAGGTTATGGGAAAGCAATTACAGAAGTAAAGACGGACAAATCTATTACTTGAAAACAATCAGAAAACTTTCCGGCACAGCGTTTTTCTGACAAAGATTGGGCTTTATTGCAGCCAACAGTATTCCCAGGGTTCTGACCTTCATTTGTGTCTGGAAGTGCCACTGAAGAAGGAATCAAAATAATGCATTTATTTGAGCCAATATAAGCAATACACACTAAGGACTAGGGACTGTTCATCAGGCAGAATTCTGTGAGTAGTCAGGAAGGAAGGTGAACAGCATCTCACACTGTTTTGTTTAACTGTCCTGTACTCCATCTAAGTTTCTGCTCCCCAATTACTTTTTAATTACACTTCACACATTTGAAGAAGGAAAATGTAAATGCAAAAAACTAGCGCATCAATCCGGTGTCACGGTATACAGATACTTAGATTAGACACTTAACGGGTCTTGCGTGGGTCAATTTTAACTTCTATCAGTTCGTGTAATCTTGATGTTTTCTCAATATTCCTTCAAAAGGCTGATACAGGGATATTTCGTTTCCAGTTAATTTATTACCTGGAGCTACTCTTGAGTGCTTGAGCTTCATCCAGCACCATATATTGCCACTTCACTCGCTGGAAATACTTCACATCCTGTACTACTAGCTGATAACTGGTAATCACCACATGGAAAGGAGCATCCTGAGTATATAACGTCTTCTATAACCAAAAAAAAAAAAAAAAAAAAAAAAAAAAAAAAGAAGAAACAAATGTCCACATAATGCAAATACATTGTGAAGAGTTTACTTGCATAAACTAATTTCAGACTTCTGTTTCATAATCTTTTCTCATTATTACTGCATTTTCCCCCAGCTGACTTTTTAAATTAATTACAGCATGGTTATTCAACTGGTGGATCTGGAATTCAGCCCATTAGTCCCTGAACAATTTCAGATGCTTCTTAACGTGCCAGACAAGACCCAGGCACTGAACCCTGCAAAATGCTGCTGTTAAATCAGGAACAATCTGACAGGCCTGCAAGATGCTAGACTTAAGCATCCTGAGTTGGTTACTCAAATAAAATAAACAGTATTGCTCTCCAGCACGAGAGAAGCCTTCTATCTCATTACTTCAGAAACAGAACTCTGTATCTAGACATCATTTAGCTTGGCAGGGTGCAGAAATAGCTTGTGGTTTATTCTTCACAATATACAAAAATGGTTGAAGCACATGGGCATGTTGTTATTACCTGGCTCCAGAACTTCCTGATCACCTTTCTATCGTGAGGATTTCCCCAATAAGGTAGCACCTGGAACAGCACAAAAGCAGAAAGATATTATTTTCAAATAAGGACATCTATTTTATTCTAGCTCTCAAATTTTAGACGATGTATTCCACAAAATGAGAAAGACAGATCTTTCTCCAATAAAACAAAAATGAAACTATCTTTCTTAACACAGAGAAAAACCAGAAAGCACTTAAAAATACTTAGAAACAGAGCATTCTAGGCAAAGGTGTCGAGCAACTTATGCCCAGTACAAAGACTAGATCAAGCCATGGTGAAAATTTCAAAATACCCAGTAGCGTGTTACATCTTCTAGTCAACTTTTTCTAAAAATTAAAAATATTACTTTTCTTATGGCAGAAAGAGGTCTCCAGTAAACCCTACAGGACTAGTGGGCTCGCTCTCCTGTTTAACATTCCCTGCCGTCCAATTGGTTTTGTATTTCAGAACTGTCCCCAAAAATCTGAGACAAAGCCAAAATACGGTCTGGACATATTTAGTCTAAGAATTTTAAAACGTAAGTGCTACTGCCAAAGAAATCTGTTAATCCATGTCTAGCTCAGAATTTCCTGGGTCCTGTTCCTCAGCACAGATCTTTGCCATGCACTGGAACCGGACTTAGGGGTTAGTGGTATCGTACTGCCATCTTCTGCCTGATGAAAGGACTACACTCAACTAAGAGGAATGCCAGTTTGTGAGGTTGCCAAAGTTCTGAGACTTCTTGATCCTTTAACTGACAAGCTCCAAATTTCAAAAGTGCCTTTAGCTGAACATTCTTCCCACTGTTCTGCAGTAAGGATGCTAGTAAAAAAACATTGCACTAACCCAAAAAGTGATCTGCCTTTTAGTTTGCATAATCTGAGATGGGTCTGAAGAAACTATCATTAGATACTTGAATAAAGATTGCTCCAAGTTGTAAACACGTGACAATCATAAGTTTAGAAAACCTGCTTTAAAAAGTGTTCTGTTTCTTGGGTAAGGTAAATGTTATTATGCAATAAACACAAAGAAAAACTATACAGTGACAGAAACAGTTTTTTTTTTTCTAATCAAAAACCAATAAATTATCTTCTTATAAGCATCCTGACTGCACTTGTGAAGCTTCTTCTGTACTTCATTCATAAGGAGAAAGCACAAGCAGCTGCTTGCCTATTCTATACAATGAATTGATTAAAGGAAATGAGAGAGTAAATAGGTAGAATGGTCAACTGCTCTGATGTTTTTTACTCCAGGGTTTCTAATCAGGACCCCTTTAAGGGCTATGCAAATACATAACCGGTTTATTTTTAGTTTGTGGGTTTTTTAAAGTAACTCCTCACTAATATAAGCGTTTCCATTCCTTCATCAGCTTATTTAAAGTCTCAGTAATCCCAATTTATTTCAGAATATAAGACACTTGAGTCATCCAGTATTGAACTGTGTTCTAGCACCACATCTCATACAGATACCTCAAACTATACACCACATACGGTCTCACGGGGGATCTGCAGAGCAAGCTATTTGATGAAAGGCAAGTCCTTTAACACTGCCCTACCCCAGATCTAGAAATCAAATAATACTCCCAAGACTTTAACTTATTAAGTAACATAAGATTTTCAAACAATTAGCCTTGACGTTACTGGTATACTGGCTACTTATAACTAGGTGTCTTTTACTGCTCTTAAATTTTCTCTTAAAATAGGAAATCAGATATTTAAAAAAAAAATTACCAAGGCCTCTTCATATCAAAGGCAACTACATTAACACCTCAAATATTTAAACTATAATCTATTCTTTCCAGATGTAACTGCTGTAAGCTTTTAACACTTCTATCTTTAACTCTAAAATCTCAGCAGTTTCAACAGTACATGTACAATAACAACTGCATGCTCTCTCCCTCTAATCTGTTCAGAGTTTAGTTTTGTTCACATATGATCTTCATCTTAACCAAATTGCTATGAATTACTAAAAACACTGCCCTAACCCTGAAGACAGTACATAAGACTGGAATATTATTCTTGTATCTGCTGCCAGGCCCACACATTAGAACTGAACATCCAATCCCTGCCACGCTTCAGTTCTTTAATGAGAAAGTGTCTTCAAGCTGTTGCAAAAGGAAAATCATATGATTCAAGTAAGAACGTTTTTAAACACTACATAACTGAATGCTCCAGAAAAAACAGGATGACAAGAGAAATTTTCAGAATCAAGCCCATTACAGGATTTCCAATTCCAAGGTAATAAGGCATCCAGATGTGGCAAGACAAAAAGAGAACAAAACAGTTTGATTTTGAGAAAAAAAAAATAAATTTCCTGCACATGCTTATTACCTTAAATTTAGGTACAAATCTGGCGAATTCCTGGTGCCAGTTGTTAAGAGTAGAGGCAGGTGAAATTATTAAAAAAGGTCCCCAGATGTTCTCTCTCTGTAATATACACATTAAAAAAAAACAAAAAACAAAAAACAAAAAAACACCCAGAAATTAATTGGAGGGAGGGAACATAGTTTGATACAACTTTACAACTACTACATGACAGTGGCTACATAAGAAAGGAAACTATATGCAACACAGCAAAACCTCCTCCTAGCACAGCAGGGCAACACAGAAATCAAACACAGCAGATTTAATATTTAACTAAGACTTATTTTGTAATGGCAAACCAGAACAACCACCACTGTTTCAATCTGGCCAACTCCTTTGTTTCTGGAAGGTGCCACCTTCACATCACTAACAAACCCTCTCATTTGGGGGATGAAAAGAACTTCAGGTGGCACTGGCAAGTTTTGCTCTATCACATCATATTGGAACGTCCTCTGGTGAATAACAAAAGTCGGGCCATTAGTGTATTGGTAGCTACAAACTGGGCTGCAGAAGGGAAAGCCAGAAAAACTGAAAGCCCCCTATAGGCTTCCAAAAACGTCAGCTTTCAGTGCAACAGGGAGACAAGTCTATCTGTTATCTCTTCCATACAGAGGAGCTCAAAAGCCTCCGCTCTGCTCACTCTTCCACTATTGTGGTGATAGGGCCAGTGAACTGGTATCAAAAGGATCATAAACAAATGCATGTAGTTGTCATTTGGTCACTACTGCAGCTAGATCTGCTCTCAGTATCACTCTGCTGATCTCTCCTATTTAAGGTAAGTGATTGGATGCCAGCTAAGTCTTTTTCTTTTTTTTTAAATAAAGATGTCTATTTCTGCATAAACAAGTAAGCTCCTGTTGCCTCTTCTGTTTTGTTTGCCCCCCTGGCACAGAAGAGTAACTATTCTTCCCAGAAAAAAACCCACAAATATGGAAATCCATACTGATTGCCTTGAAACTCAGAATTTGGGCTTCGTTTCTACAAGTCTCTCTGATTTGCAAAAGTTTGTGAACCAGAAACTCTACAACTTGTGCTCTTATCAGGCTTTCACATTAAGTGCAAGCGATAAGATATTACTCTGTAAGTAAATGAAAATCCATTCTTATTCATACATACTTACATATCTACACACACATATATGTATCTACACACACCCCCCTCCTTTCAAAAGGGGAGCTTTAAAACAAAGGAAAATGCCACAGCTAAAATGTCTTTTAAGGCACTTAAGCTTTATAATTCACCTCAAACTTGAAAAGTTTGCATCTTCTATCAAGCATACTGATAAGGAATAAGCTATAAACCACCTACCTCAGCCAGATGTGCAAGGAGAGCAATACTTTGTACTGTTTTACCCAGACCCATTTCATCTGCCAGGATTCCATTGATACCCTGCAAAAGATCCATAAATGAACACATTTCACCTTACAATTTTTTAATCCATACAGGACTAGCAGAACAGTTGCCAGTGAGTTTCGGGGGAGCAGCCCCAGCATAACAACTCTGAAACACCTTATTGACTCTTATGTCTTCTACTACGATTATTTATCTCATTTGCGCTTTCATTAATTTCTTGGGATGATTTTTTTCCTCAGTCTGTCTGCACTTTGCAATCCCATTGCCAACTGGGTACACCCACAAGGGCAAGTCTGCCAGCAGTTTACCAGCTGACCAAATCCTGAAACAGTACGCAACTCCCCACAGCAAGTTTCCTCAGTGTATAACCTCACTGACAAAACAGTTGTAAAAACAGCCACATAAAGAATCTTGAACTTAATGCCCCATTCAAAGTTGTTACTTCCTAAATAATCAAGAATACTGATAGGTGGCTTATATAACATCTTCCTTTCCTCTAAAGACATTACAGATTTACTATATACGGTCTATTTTTAAAACTGTTAATTTTTTTTTGACCAAGTTTCCTCTAGTGACTTAAATAATCCTACAAGTTTTAGAAGTTTGCAAGACATACTAAGATACCTGCTCATATAGGTTGGCCAACCAATTCATGCCTTTCAGTTGGTAACCTTTCAGTTTTCCATTGAAAATAGTAGGCTGTGGAATATCCTCTCCTGCCCGGATAGATGGGTTTGCTAAGCTGTAGCTCTCTCCAAAGCCAGTGCCAGACTTGTTTGCAGCCCGTAAAGCAGCTGCCCGACTCTCCTTTGCATCTTCATCAAATGACCTGGTCTAAAAGGAAAGAGAAAAGTATGCATAAGGTGACAAACATGTTAATTTATCAAGAAACTGCATAGTAAAAGGCTTTACACTTCACATTAAGATGTAGGATGTCTGCCAGAAATTAACATTAACAGGGGAAAAAAGCCTGTTCCTGGAGCCCAAATCTTTATATTTGAGTTTTCCATCTGTTTAGTACAGAAAGTGGAAACGGAATGAAATTTAAATCCGAGTTAAATTCAAATTTGGCACCCAGGATTAAACAAATCTACTTGACTTGGTTGCTATGAAAGATCCTGGTTCTGTGAACTTCACCAATTACTCTGCTTTCTCTTCCACTTTATGTAACCAAAAATTACATACCCGGGCCTGATGAATCTGGTAAGCATCCTCAGCGTTCTTCAGAGCTTGTGCCTTGTAATAGTTACTATCTGAAAACAACATTTCCGTGTTAGAGCTCTGCAGCAGTAACCACCCAAACAGGTAAATTCCAGTAATCATAGCAGTGCTGCTTTCATAGAAAGATTTTGCACTTGAAACACTAAGCTTGCATGATAACATGCAGAATACAGTAAATTTCAAAAGAGTGCATAGGAAGGATTTTCTATTAATTGTTTACCATAATCTTCTTGAGTGATGTTGACCACGACTCCTCCACCAATATCAATCTGCCTTTGGGTAGAGCTGTCTTCCAGTTTGCGCAGGATTTCCTCCTGTATTCCATCATGGCCAATATCTCGTTTACGACTCATAAAATGGGCATATAATTCGGTTTGTGTGATCAGGAAGTTAAGTTTTCGCTGCTGCCTCTTAGCCTAAGAGATGATCATTTACAAAAAACAGATGAAGAGGAGTAAAAAAAAAAACAAAAACAAAACAACAAGAAGACAAAGGTTTAATGTTTAAAATAAAATTAAGGGGAAAAAAAATAATCTAATAATATAGCAACAACAGATCTGTCTAGATTCTGTTATGTACTACCAAAATGCTAGAACACAAGTTGCACAAAAGA
This sequence comes from Thinocorus orbignyianus, assembly GCA_013400375.1. NCBI lineage: Eukaryota > Metazoa > Chordata > Aves > Ciconiiformes > Thinocoridae > Thinocorus > Thinocorus orbignyianus. Next base: position 202,663 of record VXBW01006841.1, read on the forward strand.
ACACTGTCCACCACCGTAAACACAAACACCTACATTAAAAGATTAAATTGTTGCAAGTGAAAAGTTCTTTTTAAATTCAGAAATTGTGGCAAAGAAGACCATAATCTAATAAAAGGAAGTTAAAAAGCTTTGTTTACACTGACAAAGACTGACAAAAATAAATAGGATTTTAGTGGTCTACAGGAAAAGAACTGAATAGTTCAAAAATATCTCATAACAACCTAACTTCACATCTAGTTATTTACTAGTAAAGGGAATTATGATAGAATAAATGAAATGCATCACTAGGTAATACAGCTGAGATACGATCACAGTTTGGGGTTCAGCAAGACGTAGAATCTCTGTTCATTCTTAGTTTCTGATTAAAAAACGCTGGAGTTAGAAGTTGACTATTAATCTAAGTCAGCTGAAGCTTTCACAAAATGCTTAGGAACTTGAAACACAATAAATAAAAGCATAGTTTGAGCACAAAACTAAACTTAAGGTATTCAAAAGATTCAACCTGAGCTCACTGCCACACATGTAAGGTAACAACTGTAAACCCACTAGAGTTTTGGCAAGAAAAACTTTAAGTTTAACCCCTGTTACTCTGTACAGGAGTCCATGAAGCTGTCATTTGCCCAAAAGAAAGCAATCACAGAAAAAAAATCTGTGCCCCATATATAAATTATGGTATCAGTTTAGAGTAGGTGGGAAAAAATAAAGAGGAAAAAAAAATGCAATGTGAATGAAAAGATGGTTGGTCATCTGGACCCAGAATGACAAAACCATCACAAACGTGTGGCACGCACTTACCGTTGAGTTGTGTACGCCTGACACATGCTGCTTGTCTAATCCCTTCCTCCACTTCATTCATTTGAAAGGAGTTTATGTAGTTTGAAGACCTTTTTCCATCAGCTCTAGCTAACATTATGAGAACTATGTAAATAATTTTAAGACAGCAGTAAAATACATGGAATACTGCTGAAACAGAACAAATATCTGAATTTTATGGTCTGGATTTAGAAACTCAAATTATCTAGATGCTTGTGTGTCTCCTCAAATTAATTATCAGCAAGCTGTGCTTTTGCCATACCTCTCTCATCTCTTCATCCAGCTTGCGCTGCTCCAGAGCCTCTTTCTCAGCTCGTTTGCGATGCTCTTTTTCCACCTTTTCATATTTTTTCCAATAGAGAAGCATCTCCTTGGTAAGACGACGTGCTCGTGGTAAAGTTTCCTTACAGTTTTTCTGGGCCTGGATAGCAGCTCGACGAACCTCCCTCATACACTGATGGGCAAGCTAGAGTGAAATAACATTTTGGAAACAGTGGCAAAATGGAGAGATTTTCCACAAAGCCAGGAATAAACAACATCAAATTTAATTACTACCAAGCCTGATCCTTCATGAGAGAAAAACTGTGATGCTCTAGTCAGTAGCAATGCTTCTGAAATGGCATCAGAGAACGAGAACTTTCAAAAAGCTCCTGAGATGATGGAGAAGACAAAAGCTGAAGTCAGTTCCACATGACGTGGTACTCAAAGGATTGATCTGACCTGCTTGCAACTCTGACTCACCTATTCTAGACACTTTTCTGTGGCACCCCACGCTTTCTCACTGTTTTAATAAGACTGCTACAACAGCAGTATTGGTGGAATACAATCCCACTCACATGTTAATACAATGAAAAGTGGAGGACTATCATCTACGGTTTTCCTAACACCTCATGAAGAAACATAATACAATGTAATTTCTTGTTCTAGTATAAATAAACTAACGGCATTGTCATAACGGACAGAACTGCTGTGTTTGATGTTTGTGACGGGGTTTTTTTTTCCCTCTAAAATTTGTTCATCAACAATTCTAACACACAGATTTCAAATGATCAAACAAAACAAGAACAAAACAGACAAAAAAGTGGAATTTCAAAACCACGAAGTCTGCTGCATCACTCACTACAGAGCGGTTTGTGACACCCACAAATACAGGCCATTTCCCCGGACATCACAAAGAAATCCACTCTCTGTGAGCTACGGAGGATGACAGCAGAACCTATCTACAGAAAAGTTTCTTAAATACATACACACAGGTTCTGTTTTCTGCATCCCTTACACAGAAAAATTTCCCTTTCTTGATAAAGCATATATAGAATGGAAAATCTCCTACTTGATCTTGTCTCTGATGATTCTCAGCCACATACTTGATTAGCCATATAAATGATCAGACACTTGTGTGTAGTAACACTTGAAAAATGCTCAGAAAGCCATTACCAAGTGTTCCTAAAGTAAAGCCTTCTAGGGAGAAACAATGACACTTCTCAGAGAAGACTGATCAGGAGATCAATTCCTTTTGCAATCACTTAGGCAGAAAAATTTTCTATTTTCAATCTCAGCTCCTATATATATTTATATAAATTAACACATTTAATATTCCAAGAGCCCCTTTGATTTAAATAAGAACACTTAAACCAGCAAATTCTAGCTAGTGGGGGTCAGTTCAAAAGCCAACAAAGTGTACCAAAGTCATTAATTTATCCTATCACAGATCAATAAATTAAAAATGGACACACTAAATCTTATGAAATCCAAGAAGATCTCATGGAAGAAATTTGTGTTGCTCATTTCATCTGCTGCTTATGAAACATGGCAAAATGACACACCTATAAAAATGATGAGCCTTGTATCAAATGACAGATTACTTCCATACAGGGCTTTCTCCTATACTGCCCTGCTAGTACATACAGTATCACAAGGAACAGAAGAAAGAGGTTACAGTTTGCTTATTACATCAAGTACAGGTAACAGTATAAAGCTCAACTACAACACTTACCTTTTTGCTGTTGGTTAGGAAAAGGTTGCGGGCTGAGGCTTTTTGTTTGTATGCCTATAAAAGAATACCATCTTAAAATTAGTTAAAGGGCAATGGATTCACAGGATATATATATATACAGTCCAATCTCCAGCGGAGACATGCCAACCTCAGCCACACACACTATTGCCTAATTGGGTACAGGCACTCTAAGCATTTTTTATTTTGACTGAAACAGCTTTTCATCCTTAATTACTGAAGGCACACATAAATGTGTTCCAACTCCTGAAGGGAAGTGTATAAAACAGCTCCTTCTTCAGGACTGTTTCTTTAACTACTACTATTGCAAAGCAGATTCTCATATTCCACCGTTATCACTGAAGTCAACAATAAAAAATTCTACTGTTTCCCAATGATGTTAAGAATTAATGCAGATCTGATGTTCCTCACACAATCAAAATCAGTCTTCTGAAAAACTAAGGTCTACTACACCGCACACATCCTTTGTTTGGCTAATAAAGGATACTACAGCCATCACTCACATGCAACTTCCTAGAATTCAAAGTCAGCACTGCACGATCCACTTAGGTATCACTGGTGACAAGAGATTCAAACTACACCTTACTTACAGATTACAGAATATGTTTGGTCATTACTGACCAGCAGAAAAATAAGGTCTTACTTCACTCTTTTTTTGTTAAGTGTCAACTCCCTACTAAATTAATTTTCTATTTCCCTTTCTTGCCATCACAGATCTAGTGTCATTAGCCAAGCTCACCTTTGGCAACTCCTTCTTAACAATGCTAAGCCACACTTTCCGCCGACGTGCATTAAGTTGTTCAATAGTCAAATGTTTTTTCTTGGCCCCAGGTGGTGGTGTGTCATGGGAAAACTTGGCAAAAACTTTGGTCTGGTGATGGTGGCGTCGTGGCGACTCCTCTGAAGAGAGTTCTTCATCCCGTCTCCTCTTTTTCTTTACTTTTTTCAACTTGCCTGCATGGCAACAACGATCATAAAAATCAATTTATTTTTCTGATACATTTAGTCAGGTTTGTTTCCTGAGTTAACTATCCCAGTCAATTTATGCGTGGAACCAACAAAAAAGCCAAATTTATCCCCATTTGCCAATTCCAGTAGCATCCATTTATCATATTAGATATCTCCTCAACACTTTATAATGGAAAGATTTTCCTGTTTAAATAGAGTGGTGAAATGCATTTTTTCCACCCAGGGAAACATGGACTTGATGCAATGTTTCTTGCTTTGCATTAAAATTCTACTTAAAGACATGTAAAGGTAGGACATTTAAAGGTAACAACATCAGCTTTTGGTAGCCTAAGTCCCAAACCAAACTTCTCAGCAGTCAAAAGAGCCTGGCATGCTGTCATGCATGTTGTCACACCAGCTTTCAGAGGAAACTGGTACTGCTATCAGACACTAAAAATATTATTTGTGAGTATGCAAAATCACGGATGCTGCATGATTAGCAGAGAAAAAGAAATACACACTTAAAGCAACTTGCAGAAAGTTAGGAGGAAAGGCAGGAAGGAAGCAAGGAAGCCCAAAATAGCCTCTTTAAAATACAGCTCCAACCTAAGTACTTGAACTGGAGAGAATTCACCTTATGCTGACAGTTCACAGCCTTTTTTTTCCTGCTTCCTTACAGATTTATAGCTGATGCCAGCTCAATCAAGAAAGGAAACTGTACTTCCCAGCAAACATGCATCTGAGAAACTCCAGCTGAGAGGTTACAGAAGTAATTCTATTTTAAGTCACATCAGACATCAATTCTGAGTTTCCTCTAATTTCCAGAAAACACACTCAGTCCTTATAATTTCTTGTTCAGTAGAATTACATATTCTGGAATAACTGCATCAGGTACTGGAGAAGTTCTTAATGTTTTTTTCAAGGAACTACCATGTTTTCAAAAAACTCTGAGTAAATGGACTGTGATACACAATGGTATTTATGGATTCTGAAGCAATGAATAAACCTACAGGGTACTTACAACATAACTTTTTCACTGTAAATTCAGAGGACTACAAATAAAATCTAGAGCCGTGAACTCTCAATTTGCATTCATTTTTTTCACACTAGATTTCCAGAAGCCAGAAGATAAAATACAGTATTTTCTGAAGAATTTCTCTTTGCTGAAACTGGGTATTTCCATGCAAAACTCAAAAGTTTTCAATACAGAATCATAGAATGGTTAGAGTTGGAAGGGACCTTAAAGATCATCAAGTTCCAACCCCCCTGCCATGGGCAGGGACACCTCTCATCAGAGCAGGTTGCTCCAAGCCCCATCCAGCCTGGCCTTGAACACTTCCAGGGATGGGGCATCAACAACTTCCCTGGGCAACCTGTTCCAGTGCCTCACCATTTATGTTTATTCAAAGGAAATAATGTAAAAAAGAAGTTTAATCACAGCAGCCATTTAAAAATACAAGGTTAGTGACTTTACCTTTTAATTTTTTCTCTTCTTTAAACTTCCTTTTCTTGGGCCCTAGCAGGTGGCGCTGCTGCTCGTAGTAAGGGTCGTGTGTAGACAGCAGTCCTGCGCTGTAGTACTGATATTGCTGCAACTGAAGTGGATGCAAATGAGCACAGTAATGGAAAACAGATATAGCAGATAACAGAGAGCAGGTAAACAAGTCCAGGTCTTGATGATAAATAAGAGACCAGAAAACATGCACTTCTCCACTTGTTATCAAGGATTGTGCGGTGTCCAAAGCAAAACCAGTGCTCCCTGAGGTGGCCTCCAAGTTCCACGCAGGGAGCCAAGCCCCCTCAGTTAATCAGATGGGAAGAGTGGGCAGTGAAGCTTACACTTTAAAAACACACTGCTCTATCTTTTCCACACCGGTGCTGCCTAGAAAGACCCCACATTACATGAAGAAGTCCAGTCATGGACCTCCTATTTGTTTTGCTTGCATTCCCAAATGACATATGTGTTCTATCTTATCATTGCAAAGGATGTAAAAGGACGGGTTTAGAGAAAAGGCATTTAAAAGATTTCCACAAGGAAAAACAACTTGAACATTCAGATTATCAAGTACAACTACAGCTGCCTCAGTATTTTTTTCCCCAAAATTAACAAAAAAAGTCAACAGGTTCTAAGCATTATTCAACTAAAACATTAGAGAACTATACACAAGGTATGTATAAACAGTCAAATTAAAGACAGTACAGGTCAGAAATTAGTTATTTAAAACCTAAGCATACTATTAAGTTAATAACAGATGTTTGAAAGGTGAGAACATCAATTTAAACAAATTTTTTTGGACAGATGTGTTTCCTCTCCCTATAACTGTACTGCTGATCTGACAACACCCTGGTTGTTTCCACTGACTATTATTTCTTACGAGTCTGGAAATAACTATTTATGTAAAATCTAACAAAAGTTATGACCTATGCAAAAATTAAGTGTATGATTGTGCAGTTATATTTCAAGAAGCTAACATAATCTTGGTTTAGAACTCAACAAGTAAACAAAGGAAAGAAGTGGACAGAAGTGGACCTGCGTGGGAAAATATTTCTTCACTCTTCTGGAGAAATTTCAAAAGAGTAGGAAACAAGAAGACAAATTTTAATTTGAGACATTCTCTGACAGATAAAGGAAGTCAACCTACTCTGCTAAGACTACTTTCTGGTGCAATTCAAAACAACAATGAATATAATTTCTGCAAGAGCCCTTATTATTGGAAGAAAAACATTATTAGAATCAAAACAGTCACAGAATTTGGCCTAATATTGAGAAAAACACAGAAATGCAGCAGACTGCCTTATTATAAGCGAGGGGGGAAAGAAAATACAAGACAAAACCCCACAATAAAAAGGGTAAGAAAGGAAAAAAGAAAGGCAAGTAAGACCCAAGGTATGACAAAAAACAGTAAGGAAGAAGTCTAGGAACTCCCTTTCTAGAAGGTAAATATCACTTTACTATGCATCACCTCAATGCTGATGCAAGTACACTGCTTTAGCCTTAAATATGCATGTTTAGCCTTGAACAGCAGCTACCATCTGTATAAGAATTTAATCCACAGCATCTCAGTTTTCATATGTTACCAAATCTTGAATTCTAGCACCTTGTATTTGTTACAGTGACTGGGACAGTGCATTGTGCAAGCTACATGCAACACATGTGCCAGCACTAGCTACATAAATTACTGACAGATTCTCAGCATAAGGCTTTTCAGTCTGTATGTAATTAATCAAATAACCCTTTCTTGAAACTGCTGTTATACTATTCTAGTCCATCAAACAACAGGATATTCTCCAGCCCACAAAAAATTATGCTTTTTGATTAAAATGTACGAAGAGTTAAAACAATGCAGCTTAAGAACAAAAATCAAGGAAATGTAAAAATTTTGTACTTTTACCTCTTTGTCTTTGCTGTATTTACTTTGATGTAGTTTCTTATATTTGTGTAATCGCAGCATATTGTGAAGTTCCTCCCTTGAAAGAGAAAACTCTTCTTCCTCCTCTCCATCCTCATCACTTGGTGAATCTGTGTCACTGGAGTCATCACTCAGAAGGATACTCTGACAAGAATAAATGAAAACTAATTTAACAACCACAAGTCTCTATACTGAATGCTTTATTTATGCAAAGTACTCTTCAGCCTTTACTTAATGAAGGGCTGTGTGTCTGGCGCAACAATACTCGGCATTTAAAAAGCATCTTCCATCTGAGGAGCCTCAAATGGAAAATAGTTTTCTGAGATACAGTACTGTGAAGAAGTGAATCCGATACACATTTTTAGTTTGGTGACAGTTGAAATTATTTTAGAATCTGTTTCACCTGTTCATGGTCTCAGAAAAGCAGCAGTGAGAAAATCCAAGACACCAGTAGGGGCATTCTGTCATGGATGGCTGTAGGTACTCTCCTACCTCATTTCTAGTTTGTCCTGCTTCCACCACTTCCAACTGCATCAGTTGCAGCAGGTTTGGCTTATCTGACCTCTCAGCAACCTGAGTCCAAAATGTCTATTTAATTATAGTACAACGAAAGTTCAAAAAGGCATAAGCCACCATTCCACTCTCTCCTTCCACCCTTATTTAGGCCTTCTACTGAGTTTATCTTAGAAACAAATCTTCATAGTCCAAAATGTCTATTTAATTATATTTCGTAATAGTTCATTTTAATTTGGACAGTGTACTAAAATTACTTTGTTTCTGAATGTATACTCACTGTGAAATTTAACTAAAATGCTGCTGCTCACCAAAATTGAAATCCCTGCTGTCCGTTTTGCTAAACACAGAAAACATCAAGTCTACAGAGACTATAGTTTATTTTTGTTCTACCCAAAGACTAATACAATATTCATTATCAACTCTCTCACACTTCTTTCTTTCCATTTCCAACATGAGAAGCCTCTGTAGAATGCATTTTTTGCTTTGGTGTTTTTTTCTTAATATAAAAAAACTCAAGCAACCAAGCCACCAAATTCACCCATTCCTTTTTTCTTACTAAGGGATACTAACTCCAGTTACCTCAAAAATAAACACAGTGCAGTGAACAACAAGCCAATATAGAACAAGACTAAAGAATTAATTTGAAACCCTCTTTTCAGCCATAGAAAATGTTACCGCATCTCTGTATCACCTTCTGCCTCTTGTTCAGTGTGAGATTTTGCACTAACCAAATTGCATCACATCATTTAAGGCAGCTCTTATAACACATTCGTTTTCTGAGCTCTCAGTAGCACATGTAAAGTAAAAGTAAATGGACTGCTGAGACGAGAACAAATTTACTGTATTTGGAAATCGTATTTGTGAATAATTTTGATAATGCTCTGACCAGCATTCGACTTATTTTATTGCTATCTGCTTGTTTATGTGTTTTCACACCATGATCTATATTGGATGACAAGAGACAATCACTCACCACTGCCTGCAAGGCGTTAACTGGGATTCTACTCACAGATTTCATAATAGCTGCATTTCTTTCCAATATTCTTACCTTCAGCCACTTTCTGCTTTTCTTCAGTTTGGAAAAGTTATACAGACTCCCTTTATCAGACTTTGGTTCTGTTTAGCAAAAAAAAACAAAATAAAGTTTTTATGACATAATGCTTATGCAGCTTATCCAGCTTATTTGTAAGAAAGCAGAGGTGCATCCCTACCTGGCTGCAGTACTCCATTCAGGGAATGCGTGTTCAGCATCCCGGAATTCCCTGCTCCAGAAGACTCCCCAAGCAAAGAGTTTGGAGGCTCTTCCTTAACTTGCATCAGGGGATCCCCAGACTGAGGCAGCAGAGGATTGTCATCCAATCCATCTTCACTTTCATCACTGCAAGAAAATATGTAATACGATGACAGTAAAAAAAGAAAATATTCAAAAGAGAAGACACCCTTCCAACTTTCTCACACGTGGCCATTAGTGTAAAGGTCTGAGACAGCTTCAGATCTAACTTTACACATCAGAAAATGCTGTTAATAATTTCTAGTTAACCCCTCAACAGTAGTTAATCATCAGACCAGCCTGGCTACACTATCAACTTGCACCTTCAGTCTTTTGCTCGGTACCTAATTTGAGAAGTATGAACAAAGCAAGAAACTAGTATCAAGTCAAACCAAAGCGCAGTATTGTCACCCTTGGCACTGTTGTACACGTGAGAAATATAAAGCTGTACTTTTTCTGCTCCTTGTGTGGATCTTACTACATGTTTGCAAATATACCCGTTATCTATCTACACCTGTTATCCCCCAGTGATCAGTTCTGTAACTCTACAATTCCAACACACTGATAAAATGGAATGTAAATTGTTTCGGGACAGAAACATATCTTGATGACTCACTTTTCATTGCTACAACTTACATATAAATTCTGCATCTGACACCAGCCTTTGCGTTTCACTTATGGCTACAGGCCATCCGCCTGAAAAATCAACTTTGCGTTTCACTTACGGCTACAGGCCATCCGCCTGAAAAATCAACTTAGTGCTTCTTTAGCCTACTTTTTGCAGACAAAGAAAGTTTTGGCCACTCAGCAACAAAAAAGAGCTTTAAAACACCGTGCTAATTTGTACGTGGACTGGCACCACACTGAATTATCTGTGTGAGCTAAGTGCAAAATCTTTACAGAAGAGCTTATAACAAACAAGTCACCACTAAACCCTATAATGATGTTGCCTGGGAACAATACAATAAAAATGCTTGTCTTTCCTTGGTATTCCCAACAGAAAATGGAAGAGGTTTTGGTACCTGGATATACTCCTGTTAAAGATGGCAGACGTCTGTCGTAAAAACTGATCCAGTCGCAGAGCTTTCTCCAGATATTGCAGATAAAGGGGTTTTGCCAGCTCTGAGCAGCTGCCATCCTCCCTGGCACCCAGCTCTGAGGCCATAGAACAAACTTCTCCTCATGCACGGGTACCTCTGAACACACAGCTGTTAAGAAGAAACAACAGTCATCATTGCCACCACGACCACCACCTCTGAAAGGAAGGAACGTGGTGGGCAGGCAAATCTACTGCATGCTACCCCAAAAGCTAGTGTTTTAACACCTAACTGAGGTAGTTCTGGGCAAAAGCTGAGGTTGCAGTTAACAGGTGTATTAAGCAAAGAGTAATTCACACAAAACTTCCCACCACAATATTACCATCACCAAACCCTGGATACTTTGTTTTCTGTTTTATGACTCCAGGGATGCCGCTCAATAAGGATGAGCACTGCACTGACCCAGTGTGACAATCCAAGTGATGACACAGAAATGCAAAGTACAACGAAGCCAGTCCTTGAACATCTAAAGTAAACTTTCATCACTATTCAAGATAACATGTTTAACTCTAAACAGAGGCAGCCGCGCTTTGTGAAAATTGAATGAAAGAAACTAAATTATTATTGTTAAGTAGAATCATGTGTATAGACTTACTCCAAAAAGGAAAATATTGTTCATCTGTTGTTTTCACCATTCACAGCTGTAGTCTACAGAATACTTGTAAGATTCTTCCTTTACTTTACAGCACTAAGAACATAGCTGTTACCTGTTGACAAACAGGCTACAAATACTTGACCAAAATCTTCCCTTCTAAAATTCAACTGTTATCTTCATTAAAACGCAGCACATAATTAGCAATCTATTAACTACTTTTTACACGTACAAATTTAGAACAGTCTAGCTTTTGCTTTTTCAACTAGTAAAAACACCCTGCCTGAATTTAATTTTTTATTTATTCTCAGGATTTTAGTTTCTTAAAAAAAAAAAAGAAAAAGCAAATGCCCCTCTCAATATTTGCACAATACACACTCTAGAAGAGACAATATAAAAACATTTTATTGCTCTGTCAACTGCAGTTTTATTTTCCTTCAACTACAAAAGATATCATAACAACTGTTACAGTAATAGCTCTATAAATTGGGATTTATTTTTCTTCAATTACAACAGACTGTTATAATAATAGTGAGAAAGATAAGCTTAAATTATTTCCAGTCACAGTTGTTACTGTATAAACAGAAGTGCTGTCAATACCCTAAAAATGGTTATATTTACTAATAAATAAATGCCTTTGGCTTTTGCTTCTGGTGGAGGACAAACATAAAACCAGTCAGCTTTTGAAAGACTTAGATTAATGGTTCATCTGAACCATTCTTCTGGTTTCAATCACTTCTTACAAATACTACAAAATCTGAATCAAGCTTCACATTAATTTACTGCAATACTTTTTATATTTGCTCAATTATCCAATCATTAATGACTAAATTGTTTTAAACATATAGAAGGGAAAACACAGATTAAGTATCTGGTCTTTAATTTGTTTTCTCTCTACGTATGCAGTCTGAAAACCAACACCTAAATTTTTCCAAGTTTTTCTCAAAGATTACAGAACATATTCAGAACTCTTGAAGTTACAAAAAACTGTGGTAATTGAGATAAAATGTGATACCACCTTGAGACTGTTGGGTGTGGTTAAACAAGAGTAAATTTTATTATTTCTTCGTAAACACCTAGCCTTGAGTAACATCCTTACCCACACAGAATAAAAACCAGCATGCCAGAAATTGCTAAGACAGGGAAACAGCCTTCATTTTAATATTATTTTTAGACTGAAGGTACCTAGACTCAGCTTTCTATATGCTAGATCTTCATAAAGCTGGCAGCAATGGAATGACTGACCTGTTACCAAATACCCATTTCCAGCAGAGTTTAACAGATGGAATAATGCACATCTGGAAATATAGGAAAGCTTTCCCTATAATAAGGGTATTAAGATTCCTGTTTCCAAGAAACATTCATCTAAGTATCTCATATTTCTTAACGGTGATCTGAAAAAATCCCACCCTAAAACAAAAATATGTCTTCCAAGAGACAGGGCTATGAAGAAAGTAAAGAGGCTAGAAAATGACAAGGAACATGAGACTTGTGTCTCTGAGGGAAGAAATCATTCAGGAGGAGGTAGAAAAGGACATCAAGATGGTTAAAGTGGTTTGCTTTCAGATCCCCAATACAAATGATGTCTATTATTAGAACAGGATTCATTTCCTAGTATCATACCAGAAAAAGTAGTGATCCTTTTAATCGCTGTATCCATCAATAACAGCACATCATGTGAACAGTATTTTGCCTTCCCAGCCAAAATATCACATGTAACTATTATTTAAAGATTTTGCTCAGAACCATAAGTTACCTTTCACCTGTCTGCTCTTGGCAAAAAACCTTCCCAAAGCTCAACATTTGGTATCACTGCCCGTCCTTGAGGTGCTGTGGTAAAGAAACCTGCCTGAATGGGCACAAAGAACAGGGGCTGCACTCAGATTCACCACCTCCAAGGAAATTAACAACCCAAACATGATCTTCTGCACACCAACGAGCCTTTCCCTCACAAAACTATAGAATCTTAACAGCAAAATAAAGGGAAAGTTTTTAATCCCACAACAGCAAACAGGCCAGACGCAAAACAAACACAATCATACTCCTGATCTAAAATGAGTAGCTGGATGCTTTTCCAGCTGCCCAGAAACACTTGCCTAATGGTCTAAATGGATGCACTAGACTGGACCAGCGCCTCTCCTCCGCACAGGCAATGCTGCTCATCTGGCTCCACGCTCATACAGCTTAGGAGATAACCCAGCAGACCATTTCTTTACTTGCAAGATACAAATGACCCTATGAAAAGAAGATGCTATCTGGTATTTCCAGTAATTAGAGAAGTAAGCTATTTTCTCAGGAGCGGCTTGCTGCTACTATACAGAGTTCCCAGGCAAATATGAAAGCAAGTGGATAATACCCTCTTGTCTGCAATGACTGTAGGAACTGCAAAGAGTAAGTTTCATTCTATATTTTAACACATTAGTCCCCCAGTTGTGTACACTATGCCAAGCACTTACACTTAGAATGTGTATACGTGCTAAGTACACACTTGGCACGTGTCCCTCTTAGCATCTGTATATTCTAAGTACCTGCCCCAGCCATACTTACTTCCCAGATCAGGAAACATGACATTTCTGCATTTAATAAAGTCTTCCCTGTGCTGACACAGTGGAAGTACTCTACATTTCACCTGTAGAAAGAGACAAGCTTTTGCTTGTCTTCCTATTTTAATTGCCCCAAGAGGGTCCTGTACATACAAAGTTAATTAAACAGTTACTCATCTGTATCCCACCTACCAAATAAACAGATAAATACAGTAGAGCTTAACAATATTCCTGAATGGATTAACAATGCCCAAAACAAATTTAGTAAGTGTTACACAAGCATATTGAATAGAGAATGGCTGAGCCATTGAATTCAGCCTTTTATTTATTTATATGTTAACAGTCATACAGCACTTCTTTGCTGATCAAAGTGATAATACAGGAAGCTAACTGACAGAAACTTCTTTATTTTCTGTTCTTTTGTTCCCATTGCAAGTTTTAAGAAACAAAGATTTCCCATGACAAAAATGGCTTGAATGCTGAAGTAAGAGAAAATGGGAATAAGTGAGAAGCACACAAGAGCCTGATCCATTATAGCAGCTAAAAGCGTTCAGGACATCAACAAGACATCGCTTCAGTGGATGTACAACAGGGATGACATTCATTCCACTTTTCTTGACAATTTTTGAAAGAAATCTATCCTTTCGCCTCCTCGGTTTAAGGAAGAAATTGATTAATAGATTCAGTTTGATTCACAGAAATAGATTTTCAAAATGTTTTCATTACCGATGGTAACATTTCAGCAAATATGTTATAGGTGGTAAAATGACTGGATGCTGCAGTCACCCTTCTGCCTTTATGACCTTCTTACTGATATACACCAACTTTATGTTAACTTTCAGTATCAACTGCAGTAGCTATATGCTTTCTCCCTTTATTTCCCCCCAAATTACAACAATTTCAAAAAATCAGCATTTGGAAATAAATAGTTGCTGTACTGCCTAGCTAGCACTTTGAATCCTCTAACATTCTTACTTAATCAGAAGCTCACACTGAAACCATTTAATTGTATCATGTGCCCCTCTGAATTATTAAAGGCAACTGAAACACCACCAGCAAGACCTGAGTTTAGTTATACACGTGCTAAGTTCATACAAATAACCTTCACTATCATATATATGCATTTAAATATTTAAGTTCAGTTCTGAAGAAGCTTTCCTTCTGCTGCCTTAAAACACACTGCTTAGTTCAACATTAATGTGGAGTTTCTTTCACTCACTCTGTTTTTTCAAGTCTGCCCATTACAATGTCTAGTCAGTAAGGAGACACCCAGCACTGGACAAGAATCCTCCAAGGACGTCCTCAGAGAGCAGAGGAACGTTTTATAACAAGATTTCCCGCACCAACCAAACAGCAAAAACACCGCTCTCATGAAGCAGCTTAGTGTTAAAAGTAGATTCTCCCAGTTTAAATAAACATTCACTGGCTACTTCTGAATTAAGTCCAGTAACTTTTTGCTACTGGTATCAGATTAAAGCAGGATCCCCATAAGGGGTAGGTGCAATTTTGGCGCTTGTGCCTAGCTGCAAACTAGAAAGGATTTGCTCTGCACGGCTGTCTGAAACAGTTCTTCTTCCACCATGAGTCTCTTTTTTTTTTTCCTTCCCTTCAGTTCCTGCCATCTCCACACCTCAGGTAAGGCCCAGAGGATCACTTTTTCTGCTCTTTATGCACAACGCCAGCATCACACATTACGGTAAATAACGATAACAGGTACAGCTGAGGACACATACACAAACACTCGCTGCCATGGAGGTAGAAGGTACAACACAGCAGCTGACCCACAGTACCCCTTCTCCGCCTGTGACAAAGGCCAGGCAAATCAGGAAGGTAAAACTAATCCTTGTCTCGCCTGTCACACACTAAGTGAATGTATGTGAAGTTTTTTTCCACACATGGCCTTTTAGTGCTTCGCATTTTGACACAAACTTGTTAAGAGAGAAATTTCCAAACTGAAACGAACACCTAAGATACATTTCTTTCTTGAAGAAATTTACAATTGAGACATACAACTCCCATTAGAACAACAGAATACTGCAAGGATTTCCTATAGTAACATCTCCAGCATGACCCCCACATAAACATACACATCCATGCAAAAGATTAAGTCAAGATCCATACAGATAACTTAGATTAGTACAGAAATACCAGTGAGGTAATTTTTGGACAGCTTTCTTTAATGAGTACATAATCCCTAATACAGATAATTGTGTTGGCATAAAAAGGCATGAAGAGGCATCTTGCTTGGAGAAGAATTACACACTCTTCTGTGTGCTCTCACACTTGAGCTTGCGTTGACAAATGTATAGTTATGCTGACAACCATTTTCCAGAGCACACTACGTGCCAGGTATTAAAGAAAAACATAATCCCCATATAGCCTTTTTTCATGGCAGTATCTTATATAACTTTGATGCATAAGAGATTATGGTTTTTAAAAAAAGCAGAGGAAGATATTCTGTACGAACCTAAAGCCCTCAGTTTCCTCTAAACTCAACCTGAATGCATAAATGACAGCTGAAGTGTCAGTTCACACCATTTCAGTTTGGAATGAAGAAAAAAAAAAAGGAGCAATTTTAATTGCTTTTCTGAGTAATGAAATCTAGTTAAAACTAGACAGTGTCCTATATACAGTACTTTGCCATTTTTCTTGTATAGTAAGGTTTTATATTGCTTTCCAGGGAATGAGACAGCATTTCACTGATCTCTGTTCCACCTTTCAGTTGTTTCTAAATGCAGAGAAGAAGAGCCAGTGGGGCACAAGCTCCGAATTTTCCAATTGCTGGAATGACAGTCATAGATAAGGCCCAATTTATCATTAAAAAGAAAAAATGCAGCTATACAGCTCTACAAAAATTGTATCAGAAGCACTTCACTTACATACCTAAGTTGGCATGTCACAACTCTGCTTTCATGATTAAACTGACAGAAAAATGACTAGTAGAAAAACAAAGTCTTTAATTGTTTCATTAGAGTAAGTCCTGTCCCAAACGGGTAGTCAACAGTATTTATGGAGACTTCCAACAATGAATCCACACTCTGCACTACGTAACAGTACCAGCTGTTACCCTCACACATTGCCATTGCTTCACTCCTCCTCTCTCTGTACACACAAAACATAAACACCATGGAAGTTTTAGGTTTTTTTTTCTTTTTACTCCCTCCACCCCAGACCACGAAAAAGGAACTATGTCCAAGACAGCTCCAAGAGGACCATTTTTTCTTGCCATCTGAATCAGTTGCCAGCATGTAATTTAGCTTATCAACTGGCATGCTTATTACAGAATTTACAGCTCATTCCGTTATACCCCACTGGAACAAAACTTGCTCATTTGAACAGTCAGGAAACACCAGGCAGTATTTTAAGTGACTTTAACGATATATGTGTGATAGAGGGACTAGAAGTGAATTACAGGGAGTATCCTTAAACATTGGGTAAAGGCTCAAGCCACAGTCCTATTTCTTGTGCTTTTCCCTCAGTATTTTACCAATCTCTGGATGTCACAACGTACTCGTATGTACACATGAAAAGAGTGAAAACACAAACACATAATTTCTGACTCACATAATTAAAGAAGATGAGTCGGTTGCTTACAGGCATCAATTCATAGGATGGTTAGAGTTGGAAGGGACCTTAAAAATCATCAAGTTCCAATGTGCTGTACAAATCTACTTGCTCGTATGAGAAAACTGAAATTTTAAAAATGCACATAAAGTGATTTCACTATTTAAAAAAAAAAAGGAATTTGACTGGCACTATTTTCTACTCGTAAAGAGAACAACCCAAAGGAATTGCTTATTGTCACCTGTGCCACTGCTGAGGGGCCAGCTTACCTCATGAGATCAGCAGCAGGGTAATAATAATAACGCACAGAGCCAGATACTACTGACCGTAGCAGAAACGGCACCGGGCCATGTGTTTGCAGAGGAACAGCATCACACTTTATACTTTACACAGCCCCACAGAGGTATTTTCTGGTGCCCACCCTCAGCCCTGTGTTTCTGTCACGGAGCTGGGCGCTCCCCGCCAACGACGACGCCGGCCCAGCACCCAGCACCTCCCGCAGGTGCCGGTGGCTGCCGGGACAGGGCCGCTGCGAGGCCGGGCGCCGCACAGGGCCGCCCACCTCGCACCGAGGCCGAGCCGCCGCGCTCCCCTGCCCGCCTTGCATCATGCGGCCGCCGG
>VXBW01006841.1:220651-263340 GCA_013400375.1 Thinocorus orbignyianus
GGGGCGGGATCTCGCGATTACTCGCGCGGGGAGGGCAGGCGGGGACCGGAAGGGACGCGCGCTCGCCCTTGAGCCAGCCGGAAGGGCGGCGGGGCTGGGCAAGATGGCGGCCCGGGCTTGAGGGCGGCCGGTCCCGTCGCAGCGGCCGGGCCATTGGAGCTGCAGGGGCCGGGAGAATAGCAAAGCTCCTGCCCCCGCCACTGAGGGGAACGACGGGGCGCAGACGGCGGCAATTTATGGGTATTCTGCCCAGAGACACCCTGGATCACTTCACATCCTGGACTTGGTGCCTCCACAGGCTGCTTTAGTTCCTCTTCTCGCCCCCCTTCCCTTCTCATAGCGCCATTTTCTTTCTCCCTGCTTAACAGGACTGGATTTCAGCTCTGGACATATAATCTCAGGCTGTCTCCGGCTCAGGAGAGGCTATGTTTTCCACATCACCCGTTTGTGATAAGTCAGTTCCCACTTGGGAGAATCTTGGTCCCAGTGAGTGGCAGGAGTTGTGGTGCTGGACTTCTTTCCAAGGAAAAAGTCGTAAGGCAAACTCCTTTCAAACATTCTTTATTCTTCTAAAGTGAACGGAGACAAAGGCACTGTACAGTCTGATCACAGCATACCGTTAAGGGTTTTTAAAAAACCCGAACAATAACGTAGAAAATGCAGACAACAAAACTTGGGAGTTGTGCCATTTTTTCTGCCACCCCCCAGAATCCAGTAAGTCCTTCCTGTAGTTTTAAAGAGACCTATTTAAACACTGCTGGTCCAGTTCTGTGGGGAAGAAACAGAACACAAACTAAACCCCAAACACAACACGAGAACAAAATCCTTCCTTATACTTGAATAAGGTGTCCCCACCTTGTCTGAAGCATTACGATGGCAAAACACACCGTATTTCTTATGAATCTATATAATTACAGAATTTCAAAAGAAAAGCATTTTCAACAGTCCTGTCCTTGCAAGCCAAGCACAGCGATGTGCCAAAACACACGTTCCAAGACTCAGGCATGGCCTGCATTAACTTTGTCGTGTGGTGAACTACTACTATCAGTTGGAAGAGCTTTACTTTTAGTGCATACCATCCAAAGCAAGACTGTTGGAAATAAACTGGTTTTGCCTTTATATATGTTGTTTTGCTTGGGTGGGAACACCACACATCTTTTAAATGAACTGCCTCCCCCTACTCCCTTTATACACACACACACTGGTGTTACAGCCTTTTCTGCACACATCTTTTGATACAGCAGCACTGACAAACAACGGGTCCAGCTCTCAGCAGGAAGCTCCTTTTCTCAGCCTAAAATAACTCTGACTTGGCAGAAAACTCCAGTTACTTCACACACCTCTTTGCTGTTCCTGCCAGCACAGTGGTTCATTAGGATGTGATCTTTTTCACTCTCCTGTTGTGTGGCTATCCCAAGAGATTTATCTGTACATAAACCAAGCCCACATGGGTTCCCCGGAAGGGTTTTTTTTATTTTTCTAATTTTTCCAAGCAAACCCTTTCTAATCTCAGTGAACAGGCATCTTACAAGGTCCTCTGCTTACCTCTCTGGAGAGGATGAGAGCTCTACGTACCTGCAGCAGGTAACAAAAGAACCAATACAATTTAACACACTGGTCTGATAACAATGGAAGAAAACCAAAAGTCACTTGTTTTAAAATCAAAAATAGCTCTTGAAAGAAATGGATCTCAGAAACAGGCCCTGAGAAGAACAGACACAGAGGAAATTTCCTTCAAAAGACAGACCATGACTATTTCCATTCAGCAATGGGTTTACCTGTCATTGTAAAGAAACGAACTTTTGTTTGACCCTTCTGCATGGGGAACAGGCCCCCCCCCCTTTTTTTTTTTTTTTTCATTTGGATGTCTTCAAATACCCAGCCTAAGCTCCTCGAGTCACCTGTACCAGAAATTAATTTGGACAGCCAGCTTGAGGTGGGTTTAAGGTTTCTTGATTTTGATTTCCTGATTGTAGAAGGATGGAATTTGAGACACCGCTTTATCTGTGGGGAAGCATTCCCCATCATCCCTGTAGTTTCCATCCTTCTGCAGATCGTTTCTCTCTTTTAATTCCATGGCTGGTCTGATCAAAAGACCCTCCTCATTCATTCTGTACTCTTTTATTGCTTTCTTCCTTCGCAGCTCCTGGGTATCTACCAGCTGACGCAGCTCCTCTGGCAGCTCCATGCAAGTGGGCTGATAAGGGAAAAAAGAAAAGAAAAAGGAAAAGAAACAGCAAAGAAATCAAATCAATCCACATGCATACACATGCTCTACTTTTGCTAGTACTAGATAAGAGCTCCCCCTATAATTAACCAATGGAACAGAACAATCATCTTTCATCAGATCTGTGGAATGTATCAACCACCTGCTTAAACAATGCCTCACACAAAAACAGTCTGTACACTCCCCCCCTTTTTTAAAGACAACGCAAGGGGGAAAATATTGGAGTTGCATTTGTTTACACTTTATTATTAAGACCTTCAAGATTAAGTAATACTTCACATATGGGATGTAGATGTCTCCTGAGAACCTTTTGCACTATATGGATGTTGTAAACCCCCAAAAGAAGCATAACTGGTTCATGAATGGGGCTTTGAGCAACCTGCTCTAGGGAGAGGTGTCCCTGCCCATGGCAGGGGGGTTGGAACTTGATGATCTTTAAGGTCCCTTCTGACTCTAACCATTCTATGATTCTATGTTTGCTTGTAGGAGCCGCTGGAAAGGCAGCTTTCCTGGCTTTTCACTTAAAACTATGGTATTCTATCTAGCCTATGGGTAAAAAAGAAAACCTTAGGGGAAAAAAGCAATCATAGTTAACAAATCAATGGCACAGCTGCTTGGGAAGCACATGAAAGAAGATCCACTCCTTGATTTTGTCCTGAGTGACGCATGGGACACTATTTAACGTATTACATTCAAGGATCTGCTCCTTACCAAGGACTGCAAAGTTCATCATCTTTTTAGGAACAACAACAAAACAACCCACAGTTGCATTCAGCTGTAGGAAGGGGGACTACACAAGAAAGGAAGCTTGCTAAAAAGTAGTAAGACACAGCCAAGCAAATTCAGTCCCAGCAGCCAGCACAGAGATAACTTCAAGACAACACACATAGAATAAACACAACATAACAACAAAAAGATCAAAGAACAAGTGGAAGGAAACCAGCACGACTACAGGTTAGGGGAATGGAGGCTATGAAGTAAGCATCCCTTCAGGAAAGCAAAGTTACACAAAAAAAAAACATACGGCAGCCATAATAATTTTACTAATTTTTAATAAAAATATAACAGAACTAATTAAAAAAAATTCTTTAAACATGAGAGGAGCACAATATGTCAACTGTGCTGCAGGACCAAGTGATGATCAGAACACAAATGCAGCAGAGTAAAAAGCACAACATCTTTTATCTTTATTTTCATCAGGGGAAAAAAAAAAAAAAAAGCAGAAATTCCCATACCAAAACCATCCATTATGTATCCTACAGTGAGAGATTATCCACACTCTAAACCACTTAAAGCCAAATTGCACAAAAATTCAGGCTGCATGTTCATAATGATTAATATGCATTGTGCAGCCTCAACTTACCTGCCCATTAGGAAAGCTCCTGTCTCAGGCAGGCAATTACATTTAGACAGAAAACAGAGTTTATGAACATGTTACCTGGTGTTATATACTGCACTGCACCTTTGCTGCTGCAGCTACACCTAAAGTGCATTGGGAAAGCACCTCTGCTGCACAGGGGTGTGCACAGCCCCCACGGTACCAGAGCTCTGCTTGGGAACTGTCACCACTTGAACACTGCAATTCTAGGAGAACATTTGTGTCTTTACACCAGTGGGTTCCCAGACTGCATTTGCTTCTTTGAATCTAAGTCCTAAACATCAGAATGCAGTTGTATTTCCAAGTGCCTAACAACGTTAATCTACAAGACATACAGCACATATAGTTCCTTTACTAGCTCTTTCCTAGTGACAGAGCTGCAGAGGCACAGAAACCCATTTTACTCGATGTCTGCATCCACAAGCAGCACAATTCCTCCTGGCAGACGGTTATGCTGAAAATGCAGGAAACTGAAGTGACCTTCAGGGTGGGAAGTTTGTGTTGAGCAGTAAGGAAGACTATCAGTTTGAGAAAGATGCTGAAGAAGGAAGCTGAGGGTTTTGATAATGAAGTGCTGGGGATCAGAGGTTACTGTTCTGCAGTTACTGTGTTGCACCTGGTTTGTAAGTAAAAAGCCAGTTGCTTAGGAGGGAGTGTCCACTGTTCAGAACACTCAACTACTACTTGCAGGTAAGGACACAAGAAACCATAGAATATGTCCACAAACGTTTCCAAAACTGTCAGGGTCAATAAGATGTCTTTTTTATTTTTTTTATTTTTTTTTTTTTATCCTTCATTTTGTCTCCATTTTCCTCTTCATTCTCTTCTCTCAGTACTACATCAAAAAGGTGTTGCACTATCATTTTTCACTGCAGAGGACCACTGGCAATACGTCACTACTGTTAGCAACTGCTAGGATGCACGGCACCCATCTTTTCCACAACCCTTTCCTGAAGAAAGCTCTAATTCATGGAGCTGCATCATGTTGCTTCAACAGTGTCTCCTACCTATTGTACCACCTCATAGGCAGCTCCTCATTATACCTTCTGTTACTGCTCAAACAGCTGTCAAATGACAAAAAAACCTTGCCTGTCCAAAAGCAAGGTTTAAGTCTTGCTGGAAGGGCTGCCCACTGGCTGCCCACAAGGACTCTGTTTCTTTGCAATTTCCACCAAAACATCTGAAAGATCAAGGGGAAGCAAAGATGGCTGAAGCCTCAGGTGAAACCAGGACTAACACCAGTGACTGCTGCAACTGCTCACAAGAATTATGACATCCAAGTCAAAGATTCAAACATGCTATTTGCATATAACATGTAACTGCTGCTTGCTCTGCTCTTACCAGTTTATTGCTGTGAAAGCAATAAACAGTCATTCATCTCCACTTCTATGAGCTTTATCCACGGCCTCTGACAACTTAGGACTTTGTTCTCATCAACTTATTTATGAAAACTTGTCTTAAGTAAAGGGAAAGTACAAGCTTCTTTTGAAATATACTGGAACAAAACAAAACCCCTGCCAGCCACTCACTTTCAAGAAGCAAGGCAAATCTGGACACAGGTACCTGCAATTATGCATAATTCTGAAGTCAAGCTCTCGGGAACATGTTGAAGGCCAGAAGGACCACCTGACCCTACCAGGAACAGTATATTTAGCCAGCAAGTGATTCTTGTGTTCTGCCACCAAAAGGGTGTGTTAGAGAATACAAAACCTTTTCATTCAGGAGCAAGAGATGCATGTGGAGAGCTGAGTGTCAAGACTGGACGTACAGAGCCCATGTAAAGGTGGTGAAAATTACATTCATCAGCCTTATTCACACTTGCCCTTCCTCAACTCCTAATGGATACAGTGATCCATGAGGGCACATGACCATGCTTGGCTTTTACTCCATGATCAGGCATATTCACTTTTCCTTGCTGCTGTTTCCAAGTGGAGAAACCAACAAACAGATTCAGCTGGTCAACTTGCAAAAGAGCCCCTTAAAGTTAATTTTGTTTACTGAGTGAAAAAACTGAAGTAACAGGCCAGCTTTAACTAAACCAAACTCCATAGTTCAAATCTGTATTGTACACAGATTGTAAGTAAAGTAGAAGAAACTTTCATTTGTGTGATTTTGCAAAACACAGAAACATCAGAAAATTGTTAACAATTAAATGATGGTGAGAAAAGGCTACTTTTACTATCCATACTCCAACATTTGTAAAGCAACTACAAGAAGTATGATTACCTGATGTGATATTAAATAAATCATCGAAATGCCATTTGAAATTCTCAGGATCAGATTAGTCTTATGGAATAAATGTATTTACAAAAGGATTGACTTCAGCAACCTGGGTACCAACCTGGGTACCACTTAAAACAAACTTCTGGCACCAAGGAACTCAATGCACAACAGAATTTGTACTCTTTTCATTTCAACAGACTGTTCTTTTCCCTTGGGTCATGCCTACTTGTGCATGCATTTCACATTGGAAAGGCCTATGTCAAGCTAATTTTTTTTCCATGAACTATGTACAGCCTTCTCCTTCTGGCAGTTCTCTAAAATGAAAAGGTTTTCAGATGGGACCTCCTCTCTTCCATCTGTGAGGCAACGATGACCTCTTGTGGTTATCTAAAGTTACCTCCTAAATCCTCAATAATCGCATTTACTGCTCTGAGCCCTTAAGTAATTCTTAAAGGATTCAAGTCTGTGCTTGAATGCTTTGTTAAACCAGGGCAAAGAAAAAGACAAATTCTTTCATGAAGATAGACCTGCACTCCCATTTCCTTCTACATATTTCAACACAGCAACTTTTACAACTGCAAAAGTGAGGTGGTATCAAGATTTAATCATATTAGTTCAGTGTCTTTGTGATGAATGACGATGTTTGACCATTTACTTTTCACCCAAATTTAATAGCAGCAATATCTCACAGAGTTATTGTAAGCCCTCCTAAGATTATTTCATTGAGAAGACAGAAAAAGACCACATCAGTACCACTGCTTGTTTGGTTTGCATGGATCTGTTCTTTCCCTTAGTGCAGGAAGTCAAGTTCCTGAGTCGATTTCATTTCCCCCACCACTTTAAAAATTAAAGAGCAATTACAGAAGTATCCACCATCTAAGTGCCACTCCAGGGTACCTGGGCATGCAATACTAACAGTTCTATGTAGCTAAAGATGAAAATGTTACTTGACTTGATTTTTTATTTTTTTAGATAACACAAGTAAGAACAAATTAGAAAGGTAACTCAGAGATACTTCTACAAAAATAAAAATCTTTGTCCAACAAGAGACATCATTTTGCAGAAACAGCCTGAATATGCAAAACAGTTCAGCAATAAAGATGACAGAATAGGAGAAAAATACAACAAGATTTGGGGACTAAATGCTTTTAGCAAAACAAAGCAACCCTGGCAGCTCCAGGCACCAGCACTTCACAACTGGCTGTCCCTCTTCATGCCTTTGTGTGTACACAGCCCCTGCTGAGCCCAGAGATTCTCAACCTCAGGTAAGAGCGATCAAGAGGCACACGTGCCTGTGCTTGTGCCTTAACAGCTGCAACTCACCACCCACAGTACTAACTTCAGGTGGATTTGTGCCAAGGGACTAACATGAAATGCAGCTAGAGATACAGACACCATCCCTTCTGCTGCTGTACACAGCAAACAAGGCATAAAGTAGGGTGGAGAGTTGCAGAGAAGGAAGCTGCTGTAGCAATGTCCTCCAGACTTTATCCATCAGAGCCTTAGATCAAATCACTAACCAGAGAAACAAGCCAAAGACATACTTACCTTTATGCTCCCAAGGTGATGTCCAGACACAGTCCTGTAAGCATTTAAATAATCACGTACTACAGCTGTGAGGTCAGACATCAAGTTGTCCATCAGTGCTGAGTGGAGCAGCAGAAGGCACGTCGCTTTCAGAGCAAACGCTTTAAGCAGAGAAGCTGGAAAGGGTCTCAAGACCCATATGTCAGGATTCTCCTGTGTATCCCAATGCAAATTAAAACAGTTATTTAAGTAGCAAAAATCATAACAAAGCTTTTAATCACATTCCTCTGCAGTTTACAACACGAACACTGTGTGCAGTTCTGGGTGCCACCACCATTTAAGAAGGATGTGAAGGTCCTCAAATGCATCCAGAGAAAGGCAACAAAGCTGGTGAAAGAGCTGGAAGGGATGTCCTATGACAGTAGAGACAGTGGGCTCATCTAGTTCGAAGAAAAGGAGGCTGAGGGGCAACCTCCTTGCTCCCTACAGCTCCCTGAGGAGGTGGAGAGGGAGGTGCTGAGCTCTTCTCCCTGGTATCCAGTGATAGGACACACACGGAAATGGTTCAGAGCTGCACCAGGGGTGGTTTAGACTGGACATCAGGATGTATTTCTTTACCAGGAAGGTGATCAAACACTGGAACAAGCTTCCTAAAAAGGTGGTCGATGCCCCAAGCCTGTCAGTGTTTCAGAGGCATTTGGACAATGCCTTTAACATGCTTTAACTTGATCAGCCCTGAACTGGTCTGGCAGCTGGACTAGGTGACTGTTATAGGTCCGTTCCAACTGAAATAGTCCAATTCTATTTATCAAGCTCACGTTTCCCAAATCTTAGGAGCTCCCAGCCCATTAAGTTTTCCCTTGCTTGCCCCCTCTGAAAGATTAACAGAAACAAGGCCAATACAGAATGATTTGGCAAATGCTACTGAACTGTACAAGCAAGAAAAATATTGCAAGTCTCATTTCTTCATTATAATAGTGCTGACAATAAAAGCTTCCTCTTTCCCTACTTGACTCAGGATTCCTTGTAATCAACTTGTTCTGTTGAAACTAGGTTTCATAATTAGTCAAGTGTATCAAGATATCCGGAACATTTTTTACCCAAGTTATATATATACATACATATCTTCTGTTGTACAAGCTTTGTGGTTTTTCAAAACCTCAATTTCAAATAAGCTATTAGAAAATACCAGCATAAGCACTGACACCAACCAAAGCTTGCTTCTGTCTCCCAAGTCAGTGTTACAAAACGTCCTTAACTACAGCAATTTGACCACCACGCAGTGCCATGCTCTTAAAAAAACTGACAGAAACACCTCAATATGGGCAAAGCACAGCTCACAACTGAGTCTTCAGAAGGTGCCTCACTGAATCACTCACCGAAGCCATGTGCTGCCCACACTTCATGATGGCATTCCATTTGGAAGGTATCTTCAAGTGCTGCATCAAACACTCCTGTAACGTGAAGACACGGTGTGGAAGGAAGCCTCCTGTTGCCGTTGAGAACTGCAGAGCATCAGCAACCTGTGACAGAAGGGATCAACGTTCCATGACCCAAGGCAAAGAATGTGCAGGTTTGACAGTGGGGATGCATGCTAAAAGTAAAGTATGCTGCAAGCCAGGTAATCCTCATTTTGACTGCATACAGCTGTAGACCTTGTAGCCCCATTCCTTAAAGCTGTTAAGTTGTACAAAAGGGTAAATTAAGTTACAAGAATGACTTACATTAAGTTATATATTGTATTAACCTAAGGTTTCTTTTAGCCCCACGTTCATTTCCAGACAGCGGGTGGTTAGGAGCAGTATCAGAAGAGAGTATACAGTGATACTTCCCCAGAATACTTACTATAAAACATGAAATAGTGATATAACATAAGGAAAACATTAAATAACATGTACGTTGTTAAACCTAAAACCTGATTTTGCCACTAAGAGTCATCTTTGACAGCATACAGAGCCAGAAGGGAAGCAGACACCAGCCTCCAGCAGTGACTGCATGGCATGGTGTTCACTTGTTTCTCATCCTGGCTTCATCCCTTTTATTTTTCTGCAGCAAGAGTGGGAACAGGCCTGACTTGTCCCTAACCAAGGAACAGAGATGAGTGGGATTATTGCAACAGGTGCAGAGAGGAGACAATGGAAAAGGGAAGCCTGGAATAGAGCCCGCTTACCAGGGGAATGGAGAGGAAAATATAAAAAGCCTACATCCGCACTCACATGCTAGTACTGAGCCATGTGTCTTTAGAGCAACCTCCCCTTCTAACCAAAAGCCCAGATTCCCACTATGTTCCCCCCAAATCCCCACTGACCTCTCATAGCCCTTTTCTCCTTACTGATCTCTCACAGGAGATCTTGAGCCACTCTCAACACAAGCATACACACCCTGGCCAACAAAACCATGAGCTTACAGGCCAGCCCAGTTTTACTGCAAGGGTTAGAGCTGAAGCCACTGCCCCAGCTGCTCTACCACGTGCTGTCCATGTGCTGTCTAGGCCAGTCCACACAGTGCTTGGCAGCACCAGTTCAGCTCCTGTGATGGCAACCACAGAATTGTAACTGATCTCTTCTGGACTCTTATAGTGAGGGTAAATTCCAAGACCAAACCCCTATTCCTAACTTACCTATCTCTTCCTGTCCAATAGCAAAGGCAAACAAGTGGGTATGATTTATTAATGACTAAAGCTGTCTCTAAGGCATCCAGTAAATAGCTAACTGCTGCCTCCTCTGGAAGATAAGCCATGCATTTGCTAAGTCTACCATAAGAAAGTGGTAAGCCAATCTGTTTACTGAATTTCCAAGGAATAAAAATTGATATGATGATATTATGAAGAGAATGCAAAACATCAGAGTACCACAAGTAGAACAAGCAGTCAAAGAAGTAAGTTAAGTCAGACCTCCTATGCTCTGTGGCAGGACAGGGCACCCAGGACTGCCTCTACCTCTGCTAGGCTGAGTGCACTGCTGCAGTCCAAAGTCTACAGCCACCACTGAAAAGTTGCAGGAAACACCTGGAGAAAGGAACTGCAGTGATTCAAACTGATGAGTTCACCGAAGAGAAGAAAATGGAGAAGACCCCGGAGAAGCTGACCTGGGTTGTAGCACACCTTATTGTAAGCACAAATCCCAGACAAAGAGGAATCTTCCATCGCTCATTAATGAACAGTCCTTTGTATTGTACTTCTGACCACTGAAACCTTCTCCGGCTTTTCACTCTCAGTGGCCAAACACAGATGAAGAACCACTTTAGAAAAGATCTTCTCAAGCAATCAGTTACTTTTACTCAAAGTAAAAACAAAGATGATGTTAAAATCTACAGAAATATATTCCATTCACCTAGAAGGTTAGTGAGAGAGTTTTTAGTAAAGACTTTCAGTGCTTTCCAAACAAGGACAGAAAAATAATGAAATATTTAAACAAAAATGAAAGAATCTTTGTGATCAATATTCATTAAAAGTCTAACCTGAACGAACAAGGTTATAGAATAAACTTGCCCACAGTGAAAACAATGGTTTAGCTTTCACTGTGAAAACCTTTGACCAAAGTCACTGCAGTCTAAGGCTTCAATTCAAGGGCAGAAAAACTGTAACACGCTAAAGAGCCGTGTGTGTGCACTGATCTGTGGAACCAGACAACAACCAAACAACAACTGTTTAATCAAACAACACATGATTAAATGTTCTTTGATCATAACATTTTATGATTGAACTTTGCATAGTCCTCTGTCTTACGGGAAGTCCCAAGCCACCAGATTTTCTTTATTGTTTCAGCACACACCTCTAGAAAGTTATTTCTTCTGGCAGTACACAGATAGGCAACCAACAACCTTTTACAGTAGGCAGGGATTTGCAGGTTGCTACAGCTCAAAAGGGACACCCCCCTACGACAGTTAAAGGTGAAATAGCAGTATTAAAAGTTCCACAGACATTATCATCAGAAGTTACTTCAACAGGTGATGTTTAAATACTGTAAGACCATCAATGAGGAAGACAGACAGCGAGCATCAGAAACCTTTCACTACCATTCTCTACATGTTGTGTTAACCATATTAGGTTACTTATTGCAAGGAATACCAACCAAAACTAGGTATAAACAATACTTTTCAAATTATGCAGGCAGGATGCCATCTAAACCAGAATTCTTCATCCCATTGCTGAGCTTTTTAAGCAGTCTCACTTGTGCACATGGTCTATTCCAATTTTAACAACACTGGGAAGCTGTCTCTAAGAAGTGCTTCACAAAAAGCATCTGTGAGAGCTTGCTCAGAGGTATCTCCCAGTTATTTGTTCTAGTAGAATAAAGTAGAAAACAAGACAGCTTAATTCTACAATATCAGGGGTACACTTACATTAGAAGTAGGATTCAGGTCAACGAATCAGAGTATTTGATCAGAGTAAAAGCACACACTTCAGCTCATACCAAGACAACAGAACAATGAGTGCAACTCTGCGTACCTTCAATATTGAGGTGAATAGTCCTGGTTAGTCATTTCCACTGTAACAGTTACAAGTCATAACCAGTACATTTGGGAGCACTAGTGCGAATTTTCACCCCTACCTTTTCCATGTAGTCAAAGTTAACACTGACACTGATATTTGACCTGTTATGGACTAGCATAATTTTTAGGGGCAAAGGGCGAAACTACCATCAGAGAGGGACTGAGAGAAAACCTCTGCCGTGTAAACCTTACTATGTAGCCCAGATTAGGGCTTTGAAGAGTTACTACAGGCAGTCATATTTATGACATGAAAACTCAATATATAGGCAAGGACAAGTCACACATAACTACACATAACACAGCCATGCCCATTGTGAAATATCATAGCTGCTACGTTATTTTTCTCTCTCTCCAAAGGCTCTAACTCTCCCGTTAGTCACACAACATTAATTACCACAACTACCAAGGCCAGCACCAGCAACCCAGTAACTTGGCCTGTTCTCTCACATCCACCACTGCTTTTATTAGCATGTGCTTCCCAGGGCTAGATACCTGTAGCCTTAATCTGTCTGAAAGAATAACAAAGAATATAAAGCACAAGGTGGATCCTGTTTAAGTTACAGTAGCCTCAGGTTGTGCCAAGTTTGATCAATACTAGTTAAAACATCTTAAAAGAAAACACCAAAACAAACCCCCAGCCCCAACATTAAACTTGCTGCTGATATTAGATATTAACTAGTTTTTAAAATGTGTCTACACCATAGACTGCAAATAACATTATCAGCCTTGCCCACTGCCTCTTTTTAGCTAGAACCTGAATGCTACACTTAAGTGGTTCAACAACTGTCACATGCTAGTAATGTTACATTTTCCTCTGAGAATAACGCCCTGAATAAGGCTGAAGCTTCTCTTGTTGAAGTTTTTGTTCCCACCCAAAATATTTGAAGGGTACCTGTGTATCAAAGACATTGGAGAGAAGGACACCATACTGGTGAAAGAGGCAGTCTGAGATCCAGCGGCAATCATGCATGACCTGAAGCAAGAAAGAGCTGTCAGATGAACCTGTGTCCCCAACTGTGGCTTTTTTTGGTGCAAATAGATCATTATATATGTATACAACCTCTGCCACCACAGATGTGCTCGCACACCCTGTATCCTTACCTTCAAGATCTTTTTATCTTCCAACACCATTTGTAATCCATTTTTGAAAGCTTGGGGTCCCATAACGAAGATATCAAATAGAAAAATATGGCTGCTTGTTGCTATCTACAACAAATCACAGAGAAAATGAGTGAGGGGCAGAAGAACAAAGGATTTGACAGTAGGAGAGTGCGCATTGCTGCCCACAAGCCACAATCTCCTGTGTACAGGCTTATGTTGGGGAGACCAGGTTTAGTTTCCTTAATAAATTCATAAATAAGTCTTGTTTTTTCAGAGATGCTCAGAGACTCTCAAAATAATTAGAAAGAATGACCCAGTAGTCTACTATAAATACAGCAGTTTAAGATGTATCAAGAGCAACCCAAGAGCATGGTACTTCCTACACCTATATGGTGACATTTTTAAAGAACCACTTCAACAAAATTCTTGTGCCCATGACATTTCTTTCCTCGCAAAGATCACTACCAAAGAAATAAGGGACATCATTTTCCATCCTAGAATTTCAAACAGGATATAAAATTTAGGTTCTGCCTATGTTCAAATTCATAATGGTTTAACAAAAGCTGTTATTTGAAAGCAATTTAGCTGCACCAAAACAAACATTTTGTGGACACTTACTTTTGCATAAATGAGTTAAGTCTGATGCACGAACTCCCACACAAGTTTTTTGCTTTGGATAAACACACTCACTTTTAAACCAATTTAAAAATAAACTAAGATGATTTTGAGCAAACAAAATCCTTTCTGTCTCTTCTTTTACATATACTGATAATATTGTGGCTAATAATACTGCGGCTACTGAATCATCTTTAGATGGATTTCACTCCTTCAATGATATTGGCATTGTGATCAGGTCTTGTGGTTTTTCAACAGGTAACAGCTGCACGAGTGTAAAACCTCTATCTATATACAAGATTATAAAGATGGCAAACCAAACTTGTTACTTTGATATATACAAATGCATACATTACACACAAGTAATTATTACATTGTCTTGTAACGGCATAGCTCCTGCCTTAACAGGTCCTTTATGAAATACCTGACCTATCTTGAAGAACATCATATCCCTTACCAAAGCAGTTACACAAGTAAGTCTTAAACACAGGCTAATCCCCAAATGTTTCTCAGTTATGCCTTTGTTTAATGGCACATTTTGGGAAATGTTTGTCTCTTACCTCAAGCCATGACAGTTTTCCGTGACGACACAAATCAACACCTTCTCCTGCTACACTGACAACACACTGCTGCTTCAGGTGCAGCACCTAATGAAAAAAAAAAAAGGGATAAAATAAATAGTGCCAGAGAAAGACCGGGAAAGGGACAAAAAGTAAACTGTGACTTTTCTGGTCACGACCCATATTTAAAAAAAGTAAATACAGACCAAAACCACAATGAATGTCATATATATATATCAATCCAAGATAAACAGAAACAGTATTGGTCCAGTTACAGACAGGCAGCTGGAAATACCACAACTAGAAACATCCACCAAAGAATCACAGAATTGTAGGCACTGGAAAGGAACTTCAGAAATCGTCTAGTCCAAGCCCCCTGTCAAACCAGGGTCACCCAGAGCAGGCTGGACAGGAACACATCCAGGCAGGTTTTGAGTATCTCCAGAGAAGGAGACTCCACAACCTTTCTGGGCAGCCTGTTCCAGTGCTCTGGCACCCTCAAAGTAAAGCGGTGCTCCATTCCCTTGATCATCTTCATAGCCCTCCGCTGGACTCTCTCCAGTAGTTGTCTGTCCTTCTTGAACCAGGGGGCTCAGAACTGGACACAGTACTCCAGATGTGGCCTCAACAAGGCAGAGTAGAGGGAGAGGATGACCTCTCTTGATCTGCTGGCCAAGCTTCTTTTAATGTGCCCCAGGAGACCATTTGCCTTCTTGGCCACAAGGGCACACTGCCACTTCATGGTCAACTTGCTGTCCACCAGGATTGTCAGCTCTCTACAGAGCTGCTTTCCAGCAGGTCAGCCCCTAACCTGTGCTGGTGTATGGGGTTACTCCTCCCTAGGTGCAGGACCCTACACTTGCCCTTGTCAATTTCATCAGGTTCCTCACCACCCAGCTCTCCAGCCTCTCCAGGTCTCACTGAATGGCAGCACAGCCTTCTGGTGTGTCAGCAGCAAACCTGCTGAGGGTACATTCTGTCCCCTCATCCAGGTTGTTGATGAATATACTGAACAAGACTGGACCCAGTACTGACCCCTGGGGAACACCACTAGCTACAGGCCTCCAGCTGGACTCGGCACCACCAATTGTAACCCTCTGAGCTCTGCCACTCAGTCAGTTCTCTATCCGCCTCCCTGTCCATTCATCTAACCCACACTTCCCAATCTTACCTATGAAATGATAGATTACCTAATCTTACCTTATCGCTGATAAATTTAGCAGAGATTATAGATAACTAAAGAATTTAGACTCCCCTGCTCTCCTCCCAAGAAATTCTCCTAAGGAGGTTTTAGGAACTTAACTTTCTTAAGATCACATAAAAAAATATATTCTTTTCAGATAAAAGAATAGAGAACTCATTTTCTAAGGTATAAAAGAAAACCTGTTACTCTCGCAGACAAGAAAATTTTTCAGACAATTAAGTAACCTCTACTACACATGTAAGAAGAATAGAAGGCCTAAACTGGAATAAAAAAGCCAGCTTCTTTCTCAAGCAACAGTTAAGATTCCTCTGTAAGCAGGGAAGTCTCCCGTGGGGCAGAGCTTTTTCTCTGTAGGCGCAATAGATTTACTGTAATAACAGCCCAAATCCCAACTGATGTTACTGCAAGGTAAAATGGCATGGAGGACCTATAGTATTGCTGGTCTAATTCAGGTTTTAAAAAATGCTATTCAATTTAATTATAAATCTATCATTGGCTCAGACTTCTGAAACAATGCCTTTCTACCAAGTCTGCTTATGTTATTATATATGCTTTAACAGAAAAAGGTACAGGCATGTTTTTATAGGTGTTTGGAAATCCAGACAACACAACCAGTTCCCTCTCCAAATGCTAACAAATCCTCACATTGTTCCATTCCTAAACAAAATACTTGTTCACTAAATAGTAACAGTAACCCTTCACCTCAGTTGCTGGTGATGCAGAGTCTGGAAACAGCAACCAACACACACCAGTGCAGATTCACACCCACCCACTGCAAACTCACACGCGTTACACTCTTTGCCTGCACACACTACTCTAAATACACCTGGATGCCACCAGGGATACCACTTCACTTAAAGAAGCCAGAGACTACATACTACTTGAGTTTCACTACAGTCTGCCAAAGTGACTTGCAGTATAAGATGTCATGAAGCAGTGCTCACAATTCTGCCACCTAATGGATCTACTGACAATTAGGATGGAACAGGATTAGAAATCACATAAGCGCTGTAAGAACTTTCATCAGCACTTACTGCTGGGCCAAACTGCTGGGAACAATCAACAACTAAGTATTTCACATCCTCTTCTTTCTTCTTCTCTAAAAGGAAATAAAAATAATCATTAGACACTTCCTCTACTTGAATAGACTCTGCACAAAGTATGTATTTCAGTTCTATAATCACTCTACTTTTCTGGTTTAGCTGTTCAGTTCTTCCCTCTCTACTTCCTGAACAAACCCAAGCAGTTACTAAACTATCTGATTCAGATGTGCACAGTCTAGAGCATGGGCCAGCATTCTGGTTTTTGACAGAAAAACTGCCTGTTTAAAAGTGAGTTACCACTCACTTGACTTTTTTTGCTATGATGCCTAAAGGAAACAAAAAGGTTTCCGCTTTAAAAATTACATCCATTAAAAAAAATTAATAATAAAGCACCCTAATCCGCAGGCTTGTCCAGGGAAGGAAAAAAGACTGTAGCAAAGCCAGAAGTAACAGCTAGTGACACCACAGAACAGGGACAGCTAAGGGATCATGGAGACAAAGAGAATTTAAGCCAGATTTTAATATTTCTAACACCTGCTTTACAATGCCTAATGAATGCATAAAGAAGGGTTCTCAATGATTCTCCCTTCTGTTTAGGTAAGATGCAAACGTTAATAATATGCATCCATGACAACACAAGAACAATCTTCTGAGCTCTAAATTAGTCAATTGAAAGCTCATAAGAACAAATGTTTAAAGGCTCCCCCCGTTCACACCACCCCTTACTCATTTTCTCCCCCACTACCTAGGTAAATCCAGCTAACCTTCCTTTAACCTACACAGGTCTTGCAATCTTGTCATGGCTCTACGAGAGCAGAATGAGCCAACCATACTGTGGATCTGTACCTGCGTATGTGTACGCAGCAGGAACCACACAACCAGATCAATGCAAGCACGTGGCAGCCAGCACAGAACCAAAGAATAGTCTTATCAAGCTTTGAGGTATCTATTATGCCACATACATTTCACCTGTGGCTGAAGAACTTTGATTTCTCCAGAAGAACAGTTGTGCTGCTCAGTCACTTTTATAGCCAATGACAGCAACAGGACAAACATCCTGGAAAGCAGAAGAGTTTTCTTCTGATGTTGTGACCTTTCTGCAGGCAAAGAGCACGTCTGCAAATAATGAGCTCTGTACTTGTCAGAATACACCCTGTACTGATACAGGCAAATCAAGAGATCACAGCCCATGGGAAAGACATTGTCTGACAAAAACAATCTAACTACATTGCTTGACTAATATCCAGTAATTACCTGGGACAGAGCATTTTGAGCTATTTGAGGCTCTGAGCTGGTTTTCTAGGGAATCACAAAGAGAACTCCATGGGCCACCATCTGCTGATCCTGTGTCTGCACATTTGTTCCCTTCGACAGCTGAAGTGCACCTGCACAAGCAAGGCAACCATACACAGAACAGAAATCAAAACATAACATATTCCACCAGCACGGACATTCTAACAAAGAAAATTATTTCATCCAATGCCATCTGTGTCCAGCGAATTAACTGCTGCATGTGAAACAACTTCCTAATCCAACGTGTGGGGTTCTTAAGATTTTGAAGCTACCCAAAAATAAGCTCATTTTGCACAAACGTGCCTTTATTTCAAATGAAGTTTCACATTTATTCTGAAAGCAAAAAGTGAAAGCAGAACCTGAACAGTTGTTCACTGCAAAAGTTAGTCATGGTTTCAAGAAGAGTTCAAAATACAAAGAACGAAGCCCAAGAACCACACAGTTTAAAGATCTGTAAGTCTTTACACTGAATCAATAGTATTTGATCCATCAGTTAGTTACTGTTATTTGGATGGTGACTTAACAAGTTCACCAATATGTAAAACAGTTATATCCACTGAAACTTTACTGTAATCAAATGGAAGTTATTAAATCATATACAACGGTGGCACATCAGGACCAAAAAGAGGGAGTTAACAAACATTCACCTGACTTTCAGATGTCACATATAAGATGCTTAGTTTCTATGACAGGACAGTCTGAAGTCAAAAATACTTCACTGGGAAATATGACTTATTGGTACAAATTTCCTTATATTGATATAAAAACATCCCATTGGGATTATAGAGCACCAATCACATACATCTCTACGTCAATAGAATAAAACATAAAAACTTTTGATTAGTCTTCAGATGCGGCTGAAGAACCTTGTATCTCAACTTGTACATTTAAATAATTAACACGGGAATCTCCTACTGAAGTATGGAGTGCATACTCAGGGAGCAAGGGACAAGACAGCAGCAAGCAAGACTGCTGCTGCTAATCACAATTCTATGTACTTTTAAACTATGTTTTAAGGACTATTCAGTAGACACCACTACGTTCCTACTTCTCTTAAGAGGAAGAATAAACTATTCAAATGTGGTCTTTTGAGAAGACTCAAAGCAAACCCATCTAGGAGCACGGGTCTGCAGGAGTTTAAAACATATTTTTACCAGCTTCCCAAAGTCGTATTTACATATGTTCTAACAGCATCTTTATAAACCTAGCCTTCCCTGGAAGGCTAATTGTCCTGGAACCATTCCACCACAGAAGAAATGCTCATGGGAAATCCTCCCTGGAACGACAAGCTGACAAGGAAACAAAGCAAGCAAATTTTTCTATCTAGGAAAGAAAAATCTATCTATCTAGTGGGTAGGAAAAAAAAATTAAAAGAAAAAAAGCAAGAGAGGTTGTAAGCAATATCTTGAAAGAGCCTTTCACACAGTGTACATATCCCACTCACCACATTGTTCACCTCTTTAGAACAGAAAAATACAAACTTGGCATGGCTGTGTCTGAACATCAGTATTACACTAAACTTAAGTGGTGCCCACCCTAGCAGGCATATCCCACCCCTTCGCCTACTGTGAAAGGAAGGAAACATTTCAACGTACTCAGAGACCACTGCTGTTCCCTTCCCTGAATCTGCTTCATCCAGCAATTCCACTGCAATAGAAACAATTTATGCTCTAGTGCTGACAAGCAACTTTTGGTCATTTGTCTCTTAAAAAAGGAAACCATAACCAGTAGTAACCTCCATAGGACATAACTATACATGCACAAAATGAAACTGAATGCAAGGTGTCAATTCATTTTAAATTCACTCTGATGCACAAACCTACATAAAATAACTTACATCAGTAGCCTAGACAAGGTGCATTTCAGAACTCTAGCATTTAAAAGACTAAAGGCTTAGCATCCCACCACAACCAAAGCCAATACTGAATGGCACCCAATGACTTTGCAGATTATTACATACAGAACAAAGCAGATACAAAGAAATATGCAGAGTGGGGTAAAGTTTAATTACTTGATAAGTCCAATAGCTGCCTTCTAGCTTCTCAGCACTTTACTCCACAAAGCAAAAAGGATGCCAACAGAAATGGAAAGGACCATTTTAAAATAGAAATGTTTCTTTTAATCCCATACTCTTCACTAGGGAATCATGAAAAGAGGCTGAGATAAACAGACTGTTTAACAGAGATGTATTTGCCTGTGCAAGTAAAAGCAAAATCAAGTTAATTACAACTTCAAGCAATTTAACTTCCCAGCAGAGTCCATTAGGGACAGTCTTGCCCGTACAAGAAGATGCGCAACGAATGTAACTTACCTTCAAGACATAAACAGAGGTCACACTTATCTCCAACAACTACCTTCACAGTAGTTACTTTCATTAGTGGTCTTATTGGACTTTGTTCATTATTCGACTAATAAGCTTTAATGCAGTACAGTCACAAGTCCTTCACAAAGCTAGGAATTATTTCACAGATAAGATAACTGGGGAGCCAAAGTTGTGTGCTTTATACAACATTCTAAGTCCTAACACTTTTAGAAGAAAGATGTGCAACTGGAAAATGCAGCACAGTGACCAAAAAGTAGATTTAAAAAGCTGAAATATGAATGGGGATGATCCCTGTGACCTAAAACATGGTATGAAAAGCCTCACCATTGACTATTTCATGGTAAAAAAACATCTTTACTCCTGGAGTGCTTCTGCCAGTTTCCAAGTTCTTCACTGAAATAAGAGAGGAGACAAAAATACGGACACACACCAACCCCTGCTGTTTGGGTTAAAAGCTTATCGTTTACAGAACAAAGCTAGACCGTAGGATCAGAGTACTATCAACCAGGAAAAAAATAAAAATAAATCAACACATGAGTTATATTAAATGACAGCTTTTCTACTCTTTAGAACAGGGTTTGTGTAAGCTAACAGTGTCCCAACAGGACACAGCTCAGGGCCGCCACACCTGCACAGCCGAGAGCCCGGGCAGGCGCCGCTGACTTTCTACTTTATTTCTAGTTTATTTTATTCAGCCAGAGGCCATGCAGGCACAGACAGGGCCCAGGGGCGCTCCCCGGGAGACGGCCCAGGCAGTGCCACAGCTCTCCCCTCAGCCCTCCCCTCAGGGAGCGGGGCCGGCGGCGCGGCCCGACCCGCCCGCTCCCCTCAGGCCGCTCCGAGGCGGCCCGGCCCGGCCCCAGCCTCCGACCTCTCCGCAGGAGGCTCCAGTCGGGGTTGACGTGCTGCAGCACCCCCTGGAAGGCGCCGCATCTCAAGGTGAGCTTAACGGTCCTCTCCAGAAGGGCGTCCAGGCGCTGGCGGCAGAGAGCCATGCGGCAGCCGGGGACCGAACTCCCTGGTGGGGCACCTGTGGGGACACAGCAACGGCGGGGCCGCGGTCCAGAGCGGGGAAAAGGCAGGAGGGTAAGGATGGAGTTGGAGGGGGAGTGGACAGGCAGACACGACTTACAGACATAGGCCGGCAGGCGCCGCTCCGCTGCCTCGGCTTTAACTGGCGCCTGCGCCGTGCGGCCGCCGGGCGGCGGAGGGTGTGCTTGGCCGGGGCCGGGCCGCAGGCGGCGGGCGGGGCGGTAAGAGTTGGTGTGGGCTCGCCTTCCGCCTCAGTACAGCTGGGGGAGCGCGGCCGGCATCCTGCTGGGGGCAGCTGTGGCACCGCCGGTGTTGTTGTTCGGCTGCGTAACTCTCCCCGGTGCGGAGCGCGGCCCTTCCCCTCCCCTGAGGCCCAACCATGGGTTCCCGGGCGTCTACGCTGCTGCGGGACGAGGAGATCGAGGAGATCAAGAAGGAGACGGNCCCTGCCCGGTGCGGGGGGGTAGGCAAGCGTAACCAGTGCCTTCCCGGCTGGGCAGTGCCGGGACCCCGCTGTCCGCGGCGGCTGGGGGCGGATGTGTCTTATAGGCCTCGGAGACGCCTCTCGGTTGGCCCCTGGCTGCCGGTCGCCGCGCAGGAGCGGCCTCGGGGGACGGCGCCCGTGGCCTGGGGCTGGGCGAGGCGCCTCCTTCGGTGCTTTGCCGGGTCCCCGGGCCGGCGGTCGGTGCGGCCGTCGGGGGGCTGGTGTGTGCTTGGGGGGAAAGCTGCCACCCAGGCAGCCGGGATCTGCCAGGCCTTTCGGCTCCTGGCTGTGCTGGGGGTGCGGGGGAGAGCTCGCATGGGAGCCCTGGCTGCGGTTTAAGGAGGCGAAGATCGGCTGCTCGGCGGCAGCGAGATCCCAGTGGGAAGGGAGAGAAGAGAAGCAGCGCTCCTGGTAGCCGTAGAGGGCTCGGTGGATTTTAGAGAGTTGTCTGTCTCTGTTTATGGTGCTGGAGTTGTTCTCCAGCAGCTGTTTTTAGCTCGAAAAAGCTGTCGTTGTAGAGTAATTTTATTTTATTTTTTCCCAAACGTTGTTTCATAAGCTGTTGCTGAAGTTGCTGTGTGGGTCAGAGTGTTAAGTGGCATTTAAAGCATAAAGGAGGTAGCACAACTTGTGGAAGATCGGTATGGTTACCTATAAAAGTGAAGATTTCTGCACTAGTCAGCAATTGGGAGAGCACTGTTCAGGCTGGACAGTATATAGCTACTTTACCCCATAGCGTAGCATTTGATGTGCTGTAGAAAAGAGGAAACAAAATGTTGTTAATTTGACTGATTAGAATGGTTGCTGATCTGAGAACTCTAGCAAATATTGAATCATAGTAAGTGGAGGGCAGCCTTCTAACTAGTTGGAGAGAGGAAGTCACAATGTCATAGATACCACTTTGTTTGTGTTTTTTTTTTCTTCCTTTTTTCCCTTCAGGTAAACAAGGTCTTCCAAAATCCTGTTTTTTCCTGCTTAATGCTTGCTGTTCTGGTCTTCCTCCATGAAAACACTTTACTTAGTTTTTCCAATGGAAATGTTACCATATATTCACTTTAGGTGATAGTTTATTTGTGTCAGGAAAACAAGTGGCCACCAAAAAGGAGTGGAAGAAAATTAATGACAGTACTGGCTAGCATAACGGACAGCTGAGTGAGTTAACATACTTTCCATGATCCTTCTTCTGTCTGTCAAGGGAACCTTTTAGAGGAGGGCTGTGATAAACAAGTAGGCATGTCCAAGTAGGCTTATCCAGCAACAACTTACTGGTTTTTTTTTTTTCATTTTTAATAGCAGAGATGCAGAAAGGAAGGGTAGCCTGACCTCACTTATAAAGATGCTTTAAAAAATAAATGCCAAAACTGGAATGTTCTTCTAAATGATTGTACTTTTTTTTTTTCCCTACCAATATTTGATTTTGTCACTGGTGTTTTGAGAATTTTACTTGTATGATTATTAAATTAATACCATTAAGATGGCTATGTAGGCATTTTAAGCAATACCCTCTTGGCTCTAGTTAGCTCCTAAGTGCTTTTCTTGTATCTTCAAAGTAGGGAGCTTAAGGTTGTGATCAGCAGGTTTAAGCTTGGTGGCATGAATTTGGTGAATTTTTCTGTGTGAGTTTTCTAAGTAATACCACTTTCTTAATGGGGCATTGCTAATCTTCTCTGACTCATGCTTGCTTGTTTTAAGTCATCACAGTGTGTCTTGTTGGCCTTATCAAATTTATTTTTTATCCCCCTCCCTGCCTGTAACCACAGTCTAGGAATGTGATTTTTCCTCTACCTCATGTATTTCTTTAGGTAGATGGAAAATTCCACTTTGTATCGGTGCAGAATTTATGCAAGGTACAAGGTAGGGGAAAAACAAACAAAACCAAACAGCTCAGGGTGCTGGTTTATCTGGACCAAGGTTCACACGGGGAATGCTAAGTTAGTGTCCTGTAGTTTGTTAGAAACTTGATGCTGATGATACTTTACCTACTAAAGAGTTTGAGAAAGGGACTTCACAGACATGAAATGATTTGGCAGTACTACATGTCCATCCTGAACAGATGTTCTAGCAAGTGCTCCTAAGGAGGCTTAAAAAAACCCAAATCATCCTTACTGTGAAACATGACTTACTCAGTTTGTCTGGGGTAAGTATGAAGGACTGAACAGAGTACTTAACCAATTTGATTGAGTCCAACTATGGAATCACACAACTTTTCTCTTGTAAATCTTATATAGCACAAAACTGAAATGCTAGTGATACTGACTTGAGTGATAAATCATATACTAATAATCTTTAGCTGAACAGACTAAAAAGGTGTATTTTAGAAGATCTGAAGCATAGTTTTTCAAAAGCCGTACAATGACACTTAATCTCTTGAATGAAATTCAAGTTTAGATCACAGTTTTATGTTTGGTTTTTTTTATGTTTTGGTGAAAATAAGTGTCTTAGCATAATAAGCCTAGCAACATCTGCAAAGGTAGCATGTCTAAGAACTGGAGAATAACATCCACAGACAATCACATGACAAAAATACCGTCATCAAGATCTCGGTAACAGATGTTAAGCCTGAAGTTGACAGTCCTAAGTCTTATATGATGTTGTACAGAGATTGTTTGCTTTGCAAATAAGCATTTTGAAATTTGAGTTTGAAAAAGCCTTCAAGGGGTTCTTGGTTGCTTTAGTATTTCAGTAACAACTGTAAGAAACAGATGAGAGGTCCAAGATGTTGCTTGTCTGCATTCTGTTCCAAGCTTTTGGAAAGCCATTGGAATGTAACAGTATTCAAACTATTTGATTCACACCCTTTGTTCCCATGCTTTGAAGCATTCTACCTAAGGATTAATAATAAACTAATGCTCATATGAGAGTTTAGGAGAAGAAATATTTTAGCATTAACAAGTGATGGGTTTTCTGGTGGATATCTATGTATATATTAATATCATATGAGTTTTCACTGATGTTTTAGACAAGACTTTCAGAGTTCCTAATTGTTAAAAAAAAATAATTCTAATTACTTAGCAGAAGTAAACTAGAGGGTACAGCTCCTATTTTGAATTGGATTTTTAGAAGGACCTTAGTTGGATAGCAGAATAGATAAAATTGTGTTTCATCTAACTTTAAGCCTTAACTGTTTTTTTTTTTAAGAAGCAGTCGTAAGTTGCAGATCTTGTTTCTGATTCTCCTATGGTCAGCAGGGAATGTCAAAATCTTTATTTTGTGTGAGAAGGTTCTGAAAAGTGTCTAGTGATGCAGCTGTCAGAAGGGTTGGGAGCCAAAAAGGAAATTAAGATAGAATACAGTAGTGGACCTGAATCATCTGCCTTTCTCATAGAGCCATGTTATGCTTCTTGTCTAGTATGATGTTAACAAAAACATGGCTTTTCCTGACAATAGCTACACACTGTTTATCTCACACTAGCTGTTACGGAGGTGTTCCAAAACTGGAGTTGGTAACATTTGTCTGAAAATGGTAGGTTAGTAGAATTCTTACCACCCTCTTACTTTTCAGGGAGGAGTGGGAGTACAGGGATTCTTATTTGAGATGTAACTCCAGGCTCTTGTTTTTTCATCATTGATTGCTGTTATTGCATATCACATCTAAAACACTAAATCAGAAATGCAGAAAT
The DNA here is from genome assembly GCA_013400375.1 of Thinocorus orbignyianus. Lineage (NCBI taxonomy): Eukaryota > Metazoa > Chordata > Aves > Ciconiiformes > Thinocoridae > Thinocorus > Thinocorus orbignyianus. The sequence goes on from VXBW01006841.1 coordinate 245,776, forward strand.
TTGAAGTCTTTAAAATACCGGTGCCTGCTCTCTATGTGTGTGTTCCTTAACTGGGAATTGAGCAAGCTGCCAGGTCTGGTTGTAGAGAAGTTGTCTTAGGTGGAACTGAGCGAATTGCCCAACCCTGTGCAAAGAATGAAAGTTGCCAAGGAGACAAGAGAAAGAAAAAAAAATCAAACCCAAACCACGGTAGCTGGCAGGTCATCTTAAAGGAGGGAGCAGTTGAAACAAATAACCTGGAGAAAGAGCAAACCTGGAAAAAAAATAATAAATTGCTTCAGTTGTCACAGATCAGACAACTGCTGTGCAACCTGTTCCCAAATAGGTTTTAGCAAGTAACAAAGGAATTGTGCCTGTGCTGGTGAAGGCTTTTAAAACAATTGAATCTGAAAATGACATCAAGTACTAGTCTGACATTGTAGAAGATTACACCTTTACTGAGTAAACATTAAAATTCAATTCAGTCTTATTTCATGTATTTATTAACTTCATCTAAAGAGGCTCTGAAAAACCAAGATGGTCTGTAGGACATTCTTTCCGTGTTAAAGGAATGGCTGTGCTATATAAGTTTAGCTCCCTCCCATCATGGACTGTTCTAAAGACCTAGATGTCCAGTGTCTTGGGTTGTCTAATGTCATGGTAATACTGACACCATGATGCTAAATTTAATACTGTCTTGGCAATTTCTATTTCAAATTGCAGATTTTAAAAGTCTAATAACTTTGTGTCCCAGCTCCTTCCCAAATGTGTTTAGACATAGGCGTTTTAATTTTTAACTTAGTGTTCTACAAGCCTGAAAGTTACTTCCGTGAACCCCAAAATGATCAAGCTTTAGGCAGCCCTATAAGGGAAGAAATGTGATCAGATATAAAATTTCTCTGACCGCCTTCCAGATGCAGGGAAACCAAGTACATTTTTAATCTTTAGGTGGAAAAAGGCAACAGTAGTGATAGACAAAAGGGAAGGAAAGATACTAGAAGAGAGGTCTGCATTATCGTGAATGCTGTAGAGGTGGTGAGTGGAGGCTGTCTGGATTATTTCTAGCCGTAAAAGAATTAAGGGAACTGTGAATTGAATATCTTTTTAATTGCCATTTACTGAATCGGATAACCAAAGAGCACTAGAAACCAAAAATATTAATGGGTAGAAGGCAGAGTTAGACACATTTTTGAAAAATAGGCTTATTTGTGGATTCTTGAATATTAAGATGCACTTTGCAGTTCAAGAAGTCCCTAAATTGTTGATTGCTACGCGCTTCCAGTGTAAAGATTTTTGTGTAATTTTTTTTTAGCATTATTTCTGGCAACGGAATAGTTCAGTGTGATGGAGTCTATTTCTATGAGGAATCATTGACGTGCTAATTTGTGTTTCTTCTTTTTTCTTTAGTCTCCCACAGTCAAATCACCCGCTTGTACAGTCGCTTCACCAGCCTAGACAAAGGAGAGAATGGCACTCTTAGGTGGGTATTGTCCCATTTTTGGCTGTCCTTGCGTTTACACGTGTCTGTAGTGGTGTCTTGCTGTTGCAGGATGCCTGCATGTTTTCCTCATGGGGTGAATCAGTGAGGTTTTTTCACAGCAACCATCTACGTGGACATTCCAGTTTGTTCTCTTCTGTGAAAGGTCAGGAGAAATCTGATTGTTGAACTGAGTCAAGGTGCTCTAAATACCAGTTATGTTTACTGTAGTGCTGCAGGTTTGTAGCAGTTGATGCAAGAAAGGTCAGATATGATATTCAAGGTCTGAAAACAAATGCTCAGAAATATTTTATGGTTTTATGTTGTGATTACTTACCTTTCTTTATATGTTACTTCTACTATTTATTACAGGAATCGTTCTACTCTTTCATCTCCATCTGACTTTCATAACAAAAAGGTCACTTACATTTTTTGAGAGTGTGGGCTCTCAGTTGGTTCTGATACCTAGTGTCTTTTAACACTACTTTGATCTACAAGCCCTTTACTACGATTAACTTTGCACCTCCTGTGAAATACCCGTGTCTATTAGTACGCTCAAAAATAAAAAGAAAGAGCTGGAAGCAAGTCAATGTGACAAAGAAATACACGTTTTATTATTTAAAGTTGTAGTGCAGGTTATTCCAAGACCTTTAAAGTGTTTGTCTTCTGCCTGCCATTTGAAAACTACAGAAGCGAACCAGTTTCTTACAGCTTAATTACAGAAAAATGAGGCTTAAACTTTATCTGCAAATTATTTTTCACTGGTGGACTGAGCCTGCTATAAAGAGACTGAGAAATAAACTGTAGCAGAACGATTGTCTGTTAAGATGTGTCTCTGGCTTTGTTCTCTAGCCTTCCCCACTCTGCTTATGGTATTGCACAATAGTATTGGTTTGTTCCTTATTCACTGAACTAATTCTGAATTTTGATTGTGTTAAATTGCTTATTATTCTTCTCTTTTGGTGTTGCCCACAAGTATATGACAAATAAGATCTGTCTATGATTGCACCAGGAGTGCAATTTTGCAACCAACTTAGTTGGTCTAAGACCATATGGCCACTGAAGGTCTGTTGCTTTTCTGCGTGGATGCTGGTACTCAGGGCTCATCTTTGGGAACTCATCTACAGCTATGAAAACTTACCAACCAAAAGAACATAAAAAAGGAATCTGATCAGTTTCCAGGTGGATTTTGTTTCCCATTCACCATATAGCCGCATATGCCAGAACCACTGCACAGGGAAGCTGAAGAGAGTAGGAAAGGGAAAGGGATGTTGTTGTAGCATAGTATAAAGGGTCTGGCTGGAATGGAGTTAGCTTTTTTTCATAGCAACTCCATCCCAGTCAAGCCTAGTAAGCATAGATCAGACATCACCTAGGTTTTTTGTATTTGATGTTGCAAAATGTGATGTAGGGTGCACTGTAAGTGTATAAAAGTTAGACCATCCTTAAACCAACCCGACTACAAAGCTAAAATTGCTGCTTAGAAGATGAAGGTGACAAGTTGTAGGGTACGCTGCCTTTGGCAGTACCGCTGTCTTACTGCGGTTTCCTTTCCTGAAGGAAATAGGCACTTCCTTCTGATGCCACAAATTGCTGACTTCTCAAGTTCACATTTAAGTAATTGGTTGTGGAGTTGTACTGTAAACAGGACTAGCAAGTGATTATTTTTGGTTAAAAGTACTCTCTGTCCCTTTTTGTTTTGTGTAGATATTTTTGAGCTGACTGACTCCAGTGATTTGGACTGTGGCTATACTGTAAATATCTGGACTTGCATAGCTGAAGGGATGACAAAATTGTGGGTGTGGAAACAATTGGTTTGGGATGGGATGGGCAGGAACTTCTTAAACCCGCTCTGTCACTGAAGCCAATGTATCATATAAATTGTAGCATTGGTGAATTGGCAATTGTGACATACAGATCAGCTGATGATATTGCAGGTAAGGTTAATACTAATTATGTCTCAAAAGTAAATTACTTGAAAGAACACTAACAGACTGTTGAGACTTTGTATGTGGTTTTAGTCTTCACTGATAAACAAAGGTGATGGCTGCCAGCCTAGCACAAGTTGAACCTAGCATGTGCTCTTCCTTACCTCTTCCCTCCCAACTCTAAATTGACCTTTTGAGTCCATAAAGTATATAAACTTCAAAGTGATTGTAGATTAATCCTGAGTGAGGACTGAGTAATTAAATATGCCATGAATGCCTGTTGCCCAATGCTTAGTTTCATGGTGTTAAGTATCGGGAGGGGTTTGACTTTTGTTGCTGCTGCTAATCACGTGGTACTTGGGAAAGGAAGTGAAGTTTATTTGGGAAAATCCCAGCAGCTGTGCAAGCTGTGATCCATTAATGTGCAATCTTGGCCTCTAAGCACAGCCTGCTCCCAAAGGTGCCTGACCTGGTGGTGTTCAAATTTCAAAACTTGTCCTGGCACTCACAATATGTGGAAACCATTAAATTTAAGTAATGGAAGGCTACTTCCTGAATAACACAATGAGGGTAGAGTAAGAACTACAGCTCGGAAGGTCATAAACATTGGTTTCTGAAATACCAGTGAAAGAGCTTGCTACTTTGAGACAAAAAAGATTAAGTTAATGCTTGCTTACTACCACCAAACAGTTCAGAAGGCACGTCTTGTGTATATTTCCTGTGAGCAAGAATGATTGTTTCCGTAAGGATGAGCTCTACCTTTGACCTACAAATTGGACATGACAGAAATCACTCATGTGATCACTCATGACCTGGAAAAGAGGTGTCAGGCTGTTCTTTATGGGATGAAATAAATCTTTAAATGTGTACCACCCTTCTGAAGAGAGAAAAAAACCCCTGCGTTTTCCACGTTATGTATGTATTAACTGGGCAAGGTAAAGAGCACTTTGTACAGAAGATCTGTAGATGATGATGATGATTAATCCTGAGTGTAGAGAAAACGGGTAGTTGATTCTGGAACTGTAATCAAAAGCTGAAATCTTTCCTAGCCAGATGTTTTTATTCAGTGTACTGATGTGCAGTTTCAAGACACTCTGTTTTTAAAGTTACGTAAGTGAGATGTAAGAGAACAACATGGATGGAGACAAGACCGCATATGCCTTGTTTTGGCTTATTTCCACTCCCCTCCTTCCTTCTTATCCTCTAAATGACTACAGCTACAGTTACTGATTAACTCTTATAAATTGTTTTGGAAGTGTAGAAAAAAATGTTAAATTTTTCCTTGGCTTCACTTTTCCTAAACAAAAAGAGTAAATTCTCTCAGACTTGGACCATCTGAATGAAACAAGGTTTTAAGTCCAGGACAAAACCATTTCTTTGAGAATTGTTTTGTTACCTCTGATTTCAATAGTGTAACATGCAGACTTGCCAAAACAAAAGCTTGATACCCTTGGATGTCCATAGCTACATCTAAATTGTAAATTCTGAAACGTAGTAGTTCTGCCTACATCCTAATTCTAGGTCAGGAGGAAATCAGCATGCAGGTTTTTTTTTTCCTTTACATTCTGATTTCCAAGGAAATGGAAGTGTGTGACCAGGATAAGTATAGGCTTACTTCAGTGAGTTTCCTGGTTGGGCTGATACTGAAATGTACAGCACAAAAGAATAGATCTGCTCCAAAATTTATCTGCTAGTAAGTAGCTCTAGATGGACACCTGTAGAGCTATAAAAAGGAAATGCTTGTCTGAAGTGCTATTTTTGCATGTAACTTCTGCATGGAGCCTCTTGCTTAAGGTATTTTCTTCTGTGCTGGGGAAATGGCAGGTTAAGCACTTCAGAAGTATTTTTTACTGTACACCAATTAGTATGGCCTGGTGAGTGTGGAAAAAGGAAGGGAGGGTAAGTATTCTGAAAGCTAATCCATGAGGAAGATAGACACACTGAGCTGTTTGTTCGTGTCTCGTCCTTGTGAAAGTTGTTCTCAGGATGGTGTCTCCTCAAAAACTTAAGATAGCCTCTGGTCCTGAGACAAGAGTAACATGAGTTAGCTGGGCCATCTGTTATTCTTTGTCAGTGAACTGAATCATCTCAGTCTCTAAAGGTGTCAGGTTTTTTTTTTTTTACTAGTTTAAACTGGTATTGCAAGGTTTCAAAGTAAAACATAAAAGGTAGCTCTCTGAACATGGAATTCTTTACCTTTTCTTAAGAAAATGCAAAGGATTTTTAGCTTTACCTAAAACAAACAAGACAGGCAGGATATGGGTTTGTGTTGGAGGATGATAGGGTACTGGAACAGTCTATATACTTCCATCCTCAATCATCACCCCACCCCCTTGCTTATCTAATTACCACCTTTACTTTTAGCTTTACTTTTACCTTATTTCTTGGCCTGATGTTTATAAACTGGTTACTCCTCTGATAGTTAAGTGACTTTTTAAGCTTATCTACAGCATGTGTAAGGATGAAGGTTAGATGAGATGGCTTGGCACAGCTGTGGAAGAGAAGGATGTCCATCCTCTTTCCCTATCATTTCTCCAGGCTCCCAGTACCTCTTTGTCAGCCATGGTGCTGTTAGATTTTTGAAGTTTTTTGAACTGCTTCAAGCTACTTATTCAAGAGAAAGATAGTCGGGAGGATGGAGCAGAGGAATGTGGGGAGCTTTTTGGAGGGGGGGGATGGGATTAGTGAGATATATTGGACCACCAAAAGGTCTGATGAATTACAAAGCTAATGTTTGCAAGGGGAGGGTGCAGTCGACCTCTTCAGTAGTAACCTGTTAAATCTGTTTGACCATCGTGTGTGATATATACCTTACTACTTCTAATTATTTCCCTTTTTCAAGTAACTTCTTGTTGGGTATATCCTCTGGATATTTTTCCTTTCTTCTAATGCTTGTTTCGCAAGTTGTTTGTTTTCTCTCCGTTGTTTTATGTTCCCTCTCTAGACAGTCCTACCCTCATCTTCCTGGTTGAGGGAACAGTACTCTTACTGCTATCTAGAAGTAAAATAAGAATGCCTTAGAAGTAATGGAGGAAAAATTGGGTCTAGTAGCTTTCTTGCAGCCTTTGGGGTAAGGGATCTGCTCTGTGCCTTGGAGGATATACTCATGCTAAGAAATACTGCAAAGTGTGTCTAAGTATGAATGCACTGGTAGATATAATGGGAACATGCAGTTAAAGGTTGCTTTGCACATCACATTTAAGCAAGGATTTAATAGCAGCCAGGTTCCAGGAAAGGTATGTTAGAAGAGCCTTGTTGCCATGGCACATGAACACAGAAGAAGCAGAGGGCATCACATTTCCAGCCTCAGCCAGGTAAAGTTGGTCCCTAATGACTGCAGGGAGCCTTGGTTTATAAAGTGGAGAATAACTTAGATCATGCATCCATTTACTTTTATGGCTGTTAGAGTTATTTCAATTATAACAGTCAATCAGTAATGTGCTCTTAATAAGAAAAAACGGTCTACTGCAATCCTGATAATGACAGGATGTGTAGATTTGAAACCTGGGGAGTTATTTGTGGTTAATTGTTAATCTCCTGTTAGAAAGCAGAACAACTGGAGGCTGAAATGCCAAGTGTAAATTGAAGCTCTGTACTAAGAAACAGTAATGCACAAGTTAAAATCCTGAAGCATTAGGATTTTGCTCTACATGGAAGAGAGCACAGTTTCTGCCTTTGGCTTGTAATTGTTAGCATTGACACTGAAGTCCTGTTAAAATTTTTTACTAGGGCATAGGTTTTCCACATCACTGCATCTCCTGCCTAAATTGCTAATGCATACTTTGCCCTTCAGCTATAGCTTAAAATGCAGCAGTCCTGAAGGGTCTGGGTAACAAGTTGATCGTGTTATCATGTTATACAGGCGTTAACTCTGCCTATTAAAAACAATTCACACCTGATCAGAACAGAAGTTTACTGGGGTACCTTAAAAATGTGATCAAGTTGCTATAAAAGGTCAAACAGTTCAATCATGTTGTAACAGATATAATTGGGACCATTAACAGTGTTGTGATGTGACTGGGTGTGAGGAATGCTTTAGAATGCGTTTAAAACTAGAATCTCTTGCTTCTGTGCTTTTTGTAGGCTAGACTAGGTTAGACAATTCCTTTTTTTCCCCTGCCTTTAAGATCGATCATGGTATTATAAAAGGCCAGTATACTTAAACACAATCAGATTTTGAGATTGTTTACATTATTCTGCCAGTTTTTTGATGTAATGACATGAATTCAAGGCCTGTTGATGATTCACTTAGTGAACTTAAGTTTCAAAAGTAGCAGATGTTTAGGTCAAAGTCTCAGACTTGGTTACAAAACTTCAAACGCAATAGAATTGCCTTTGGCTTGAAGGGAGTTCCCAATGTTTCTGACAGCTGGGTGGGAAATGACAAGTTATCTATCTAGACAGAATAGGATTCTTTACAGCCTTACCCCATTGCTGTTGTCTTTGCAGTTTAACACTTAAATGATTTTGGAGTACATCTTGTACTAACTGATAAAGTGCTGTAGGAGTGAAGGGCTGGAGGAACTGATAAGCCCCCAAAACTCCAAGCCAAACCTGTTGACTGAAGTATTCACTGAGACACACTTGGTCCCTCTGCCTTGGTCACACCAAGACTATCTCAATTCCCTGTCAGTGGTATTTGATTCAGTTGAAAAAAAAAAAAAAAAGAAAAAAAAGAAAAATTATGAGCACAACTCTAATAATAATCAACTCTATGTTCATGTCGTACTGGTTTAAAATGTGTTTTTATCAGTACAACTTATAATGTCTTCCAGATCAGAAAAAGCTATAACAATGTAGGCATAGCTGTGCTTATACTTTACTGTGTGTATGTAATCATAAGCAGAAAGGAGAAAGGCTGGCACAAGCAGGGAGTATTTGCAACGCACTAGTGAAGTTACATCTGCTGTACAGGCCCCTCTTGAAGTCTAGATTTACTGCTTTAAAATTGGGCTGTGCTTTGTTGAAGCTAAAATAATCTGAAATTTGGAATTTATATATAAAGCTGCTGCATGAAACAAGAAAAAAAAAATTCTATTAGAATATGCAGATCTCCTGTTGTGTTTGAAGGAGTAGGGTATTGTCCCAGAATCTTAAATGGGGTAGTCTGGAAAAACCATGCCAACTCAAGTGAGTAAGTACCAAAATAATTAAAAAAAAAAAAAAAAAAGAAAAGTTGAGTTTCATTTTTGAAGCCATATTTTCCTTCAAAGCCTCCAGATTCTTTCCTTTCTTAAATTGCAAACTAGTTGGCATCATTACCAGAAGATTTCTAGCATGAATAATGTTAGCATCTGAGAAGTGCTGCTGTAAACATGATCAATGAGAACTGCTGGTCTGTAATGTAGCACAGGCTTGGCATTACCTTTTGCTTTGTTTTGTGTCATTAGTCATAGAGAAAACATTATTTAAAGAGTTATATTTTAAAAACCAATGGGTGTTTCACTGTGAATTCTTTTTAAGCAACTTTTTCTCCTCTGACTTCAGCTTTGTGCAGACTTCTTTGTCTTATTGCTTTACTTAGCCGTGAAGACTTCCAGCGGATTCCAGAGCTTGCCATCAATCCACTGGGAGACAGAATTATCAATGCCTTCTTTCCAGAAGGGTGAGTTCCTATGGACCGAATTTGTAGCAGGCATAAAATTTGTATTTTGTCAGAAGTTTTGATGTGAGTTGAAATGCTGATAACTAAAGCACAGAATTTGAATTTACTAGTAACTGAATACCTCAAATTTGTCGTTAAATGTATGTGGGTGTATTGTTTCCTCAGCATGTTTTCGTTCTGTGATGAGAAATGCTGTGCAGCCTTACAAGAGCTTTGTGTGCTTTATTCATTGACAAATTTGGGCTTCGTGTCATGGTTTTCCACATTTTTTTTGCTATGCTGCTGGCAACTTCTGAAGAAAGTTAAGGGCATGTATAGACTTTGGTTCTTAAAGAAAATTTGTAGCAGTGCTGCTTTATTTTAAGTAGTATTGCAATCAACTAATTCAGCCTGTTTTGCAGCTTTTGGCCCCTAAGTGTACCTTTCTTACTAGATCAGCTTTCTTGTTTGCTTTTAGTTTTTGACACATTTAAGTCATAGCTTATAGCACTTCTAACATAAATACAAAGAGACGCTCAGATTTGTAGAGCTGTCTCTCTGCATTACACCTAGATTGCCCTGTGGAATCTGCTGCTATTCTTGAACACATTTGTCATTACTGATTGATGAAGATTGGGTTGTTTAATCAAGTCATATCTGCATCAGAGCCGGGTTTGAGCTTAGGCAGTCAAACCCTGGGGAGGTGGGAGTGTCTGCATGGTGTAAATGCTTTAGACATTCATACTCTTCTTTACTGAGATAAAGAATTTGTATAAGGTATGCTAAAACTGTCCTGCTAAAATGCTTACACAGAGAGGACCAGGTGAATTTCCGTGGATTCATGAGGACACTAGCCCACTTCCGACCCATAGAAGATAATGAAAAGAACAAAGACCAGAACGGACCTGAACCACTGAACAGCCGGAGTAACAAGCTCCACTGTAAGAAATGTCAACCTTCCTATAGAAGCAGTTATTCTTTTTTGTTTTTCTGAGAAGGGAATGAAAGGGGCTTGTGGGGTCTTCTGGACAGTTGTTCTGTGTGGAACGGTATCTTCTAATACTTGATAATTTATTATTTTTAAAAAATAATTTGCAAACTTAACTCCTCAGAATGTCAACAATTGACCCATTCTTGTATTGGAATTTGGAGGAATTGGTTGATGCTTGACTAATGTACATGCTTTTCCAAAAGTCTCATAAGTGTTTTGAAATGGTTTGTGTCCAAAGTTATTTCTGATTTAGAAGCCACATTCTGTATATGAATGGGCTTTTCTGTTTCTTCTTCCAGTCTTCCAGATAATGTAGTGCTTTTCCTCACCTTCCGCTGATTACTTTCTTGAGTATTTAGATGTCTGCCTGCAGTACGTGAGCGGAACGCTCCTGCTCACTAATCAAAGTTGGCAGCAGTCCTCAGAACACTTAGAAGTTTCTGTCGTATCTCATCCAGAATATTGTCAAAGAGAAATAATGGTAATGTAAAAATGTTTGGCTCTGAAGTTAAAGGATTGAATGTCTTAGTGGTAATCATACTCACGTGACTTGGGACTCTGAAGAAATACCTCTGCAAGCAGAGCTCTTCTTAAAGTACTCATACAAACTACTTAAGTAGGATTTTTCACTTCTTGGCAATAATGCTATTCCAGTGTGTGGTAATAATAATTTATGGAACAGAACATAATTTTATGGTGAATTAAAATTCTACACTAATTTTCTTAAAAGAATTTATGAATACTTAAACTTTTTTCTTTTTTTGAGAAATGTATTGTTATGAAGAAAAATAATGGCACTTGAATTCAACTGCCCATTCTTTTCTTCCCTGTAGTTGCTTTTCGGTTATATGATTTGGATAAAGATGACAAGATTTCCAGGGATGAGCTTCTTCAGGTAAATAGCACAGGGCTGCTTTGAATGATGCCATCATGACCTTCTCTGTGACTTCACACTCACTTAGAATGAAGAGGGGAGTTACAACAGTCTTCTCAAAAGAATTCCTGGAGGAATTTGGTGGCTAATTGCTTATCTCTAGTGTGAAGCTTTAGGTAGGGTGTGAGACTTCAATCTCATTTGGTAGCCCAGGCTGTTCTGTCAGGCTGGGAATGTTAGATTCAAATTTAAACCAGAGCCTTAGGCTAAGCAGATACTAAATACCCAATAAATACACTATGCCCCTTTTAACAGACTTCACAGGGACAAGCCTTGAGGTGGATTAGGTTGGTTGCCTGATACTCTGTGCACCCTCTTAATACAATAAGACTGAAATTGCAGCAAAGGTAATCAAAGTTCATCAGTACTGCATATATATGAAAGTAGGCTTAAGCTAGGAGTAATTACATACTACTAATCCTGGGAAGTAGACATGGCAATTTGTGGTTCCTGATGTAGGAGAAGCATTTGCTTTTGTCTGAAACTACCCTCCTCTGTGTTCACAGAAAAGGCTTTACTAACTGTAGAGAGTAATGGCAGTTACCATTTGACCATATACTTACCAGCTTCCTGTAGGCAACTATCCTAAACAGCAGATATTCAGTCAAATGTCAGTATGTTTTGTGGGAAAAAACACAAGACGAAAGCATTGCAACAAAAATTACTCATTTCTAGTTCCAGAAGCTTTCTCATACTTCTACCTCTTCCTGCTGCCTACTGAAAAAGCAGGATTCTGTGTCAAAAGTGGCTACAGAAGGAAGATGTCTTTCCTGGGAGTCTTGATGTGCAAAGGACAAATAGAAGTCTGCCTAGAAATTACTTCCATGGAAACCCTCCAGAGTTGTTCTTGTGTGGTATTATTTTGACAGTATACACAAGAAAAACAGCACTAAGAATACTTCAGTTCCTATATCAATAATAGTTATTCTGGTTTTTTTAATATAAAAAAAAAAAACTACCACCACAAACAAAAAGCCCAAAACAAACAAAACCCCCTAATAACCTGGGGACTTCTGTATGTTACAGGTATTACGGATGATGGTTGGTGTAAACATTTCAGATGAGCAGCTGGGCAGCATTGCTGACAGGACAATCCAGGAAGCTGATCAAGATGGGGACAGTGCCATCTCCTTTGCAGAGTTTGTAAAGGTTGGTAAACTACCTTTTTAATGACTAAATGAAACTGCTTAGTGATGGGCAGATCATTCAGACTTAAATGGGAATGGATACAGAGAGGAAGTTATTCAAATAGTCCTGTCTACCTTCATTTGGGCAAAGCAAGCCTTCTGCTAACCCTTTTTCTTGTCTTCATTATCAGGACATTTATTTTTTTTTATATTAATAATTAATTCATACGTTTCTTCATACTCTTACACAGGTTACAGCACTGAATATGCTCTAAAATTTTTACTCTGATGTCTTACAATTGCTTCTTTTTCTAATACCCTGACTAGGATGGTGACAACAGAGTAGTAATTCAGCTATAAAGGTGCTGATGAGCTTTCCCTTGCAGATTTTTATATTAGTGACACACAATTGTATCAGTATTCAAGTTCCTAGCTCTACTCCTTTGAATAACATCTTTTGTTAGTCAGAAATAGATGATAGTGTGGAGTCATTATGCAGTCAGTGGATAAAGTTGTCCCAGCGGAACAATTTCAACTCCGTAACGGGATGGTATTGACAAGAGGAACCAGGCTCATCTTTGAGGTGGACAAAGACAGGACAGGAGGTGACAAACAAATTGCAACGTCGGAAATCCTGGTTAGCTGTAAGGGAAACTTTTTACCAAGGGGATGATCATAGATGCTGAAGATGTAGAACCTCCTGCCTTGAAGATACTTAACTTAATTGGACAAAGCCCTAAGCACCCTGATCTGGCTGGTCCTGCTTTAAGCAGGAGTTGGGGGAATTGGTCTAAAAAACCTCCAGAGGTCTCTTCAAACCTAAATTACTCTGAGCTTGGAACATTGAAGTCTACTGCCTGAAACAGCCTGGAGCAGACTAATGTCTTCATACGTCAGTGTTAATATCAATTTAGTGAATGAACTTCACAGCACAGTTTTACAACAACTTGTATTAGTGATGCTGTGGTCTTGATTTTAGCACTGATAACTGCTCATGCCCCTTCTTCTACCCCATTCTCCCTTCTGTTTCCTGGCCATGCATTCTCACACAACCTACTTCTGGGAATCCAAGCCTTTCTGGGCTGTTGGCAGACCAAAACTGCATTAGTTGCAGTTTGGTTGGCAACCTTCTTCCAGCTTTAGTGGCTGAAGCTTCTTTCCTTGAAAGGACCTTAGTCCAGAATGAAAAATAGCAGTCTGTAGATGAAAGGCTGGCGTGCCAAATTGAAGACATCCTGTGTTCCTGCCCATTTCCTCTATACTAGAGTAAGAAGCCTTGTAGAAGTACATACAGTAACTTAAGTAGCTGTTTCTGAATTTTATTACAGGTTTTGGAGAAGGTGGATGTAGAACAGAAAATGAGCATTCGATTTCTTCACTGATGGATGGAGAACCTATTGCTTTCTACCCCTACTATATATAATGAATAAACTTCATTTTCTCCCCAGCACCTTCCCACAGAGCATTGCTACTGGTGCATATACAGTACATCTCCAACCCCTCCCTGATTTGTTTTGCCAATGTGAACATTCCCTGTGCATCAGGAACAAAGGGAAATGGCTGCCATACAACTTGGAAAGGAGCATTTATTTTTTTTATATATTTTCCTTCCATTTTTTTTACCCTCTCTCCCTTGTCTCCTTCTGCACTACTGTTTCTGCAGAAATGTCTCTCCGTACGTACTGCTGTTTAATCTACAAACTGATCCTTCTGAGCTCTGAATCTGAGAATGGGGGGGGAAAAAAACTGAGAACACGCCACAGAAGCACCCTCTGAAACACTTTGGGGACAAGCATCTACTCAAATATTAGGTGCTGTGATAATGATTCACTTTTGCTTCTGGTAGCAACACTACATTACACCTGCTATTTTTTGTTCTTTGCTTTCCTTTTTGGCTCTTTACATGCAGATTTGATTATTCCCTGCTTCCAAATCTGTCTTTTACTTGAGGACTTCTCAATTTCTACAGCTTCATTGTACAACTAGCACTGATTGCATGATGATAGGCTAGAGTACTGTGAATAGTTCTTATTCTTTGTGGGATGAATTCAGAGAGACAACAGGAGAATCTATGGTGGAGACAAGCTGGGGTGTCCTCAAAAGGAATAGGAATTCTGCACTAAGTCACTTAAATTGTTCCAGTAGCAGATGCAGAAACTTGCTTGTTTCCTTGGAGTAGCTTGTGGGCTCGACTGCCAGTGGACCATGAAGTGCCCTCTCCAGGTTGCTTTGCTCTAGGACCCCTCCTCTCATCAGGGTGTTTTTGCCTCTGACAGTGTACATAATGCAGTACCAGTGTACATAATGCAAAAAAAAAAAAAGTAGTCATGCCAAAATTTGGATTAGTAGTTCTGTCACTGCCCCCTGGTAACAGTGTCATGAAACTTTTCTAATGATTTTTTCTTTTCTCTTTTAAATCGTAATGGCCTGGATAATCAGTAATTACTTATATTTTCCAATGTGGAAGTCCCGGGCTCTTAGGTTTGTGTTGAGCGTGGTAGCTGTATTTATGAAAGCTCTGATGTAAAAATATAATTTGGGGAAGTACCTATTATCCCAAATGCTTCAGAATGTATTTCTACACAAATCTCTCTGCAAGTGTAAGATGATTAATACTGCTAATGTAATGCTGACGGTAAATTCACGAGATCAGAATTACTGAAGGTTCAATGGTAACATAATTTTCTGGGGCTAGATTAGCAAATGATCTCGTCTAATTCAGCTGGAGCATCCTACAGTCTGGGAGGTCCTGATAAAACCAAAAAAATGTGGGAGCTACTTTACTGAAGAATCAGTGTTATAACTGCTTCTCTATGTTAACATTTCTATAAATACTTACCAGTCTCAAAGAACCCTCAAATGTGCATTTCCTTTTTTTTTTTCTCAGTTCCTTTAATTATCACTTGTGTTAAAGAATAACATGCAAGTCTCTGAAGGGTTTTTGATTTGTTTTAAAGGAAGGAATTGCAAAGTGAAATGTTGTACTTCATTGTTTTGCAGAGTGCAGCACAATTCCAGAAAGAAATTTAAATTGAAAACCTCCACTCTGTATGAGAAATGTAGTTTTATGACCATGTAATATAAAATAGGAATGTAACAATGTTAATGGGTTGAAAAGTAAAAAAAAGTGTTTGTAGGCTTTGTGATCTGCTTAAAAGTAGGTGTTGCTCTCTTCTGGCTATATAGTTGTAACCTACAGTTGTGCCTTATTGTCCCAGTGAGACTGGATATTGTATTTATTAATCCATAAATAAACCTTCCACTGTATTAAAAAAAAAAAAAAAAAAGCCAAACAAAACCAAACCCAAAACTATTCCTGTATGGTAATTGACTATCTGTTAATGACTGGAAGAGTTAAAGACCGGTAGA
The DNA here is from genome assembly GCA_013400375.1 of Thinocorus orbignyianus. Lineage (NCBI taxonomy): Eukaryota > Metazoa > Chordata > Aves > Ciconiiformes > Thinocoridae > Thinocorus > Thinocorus orbignyianus. The sequence continues at coordinate 261,165 of VXBW01006841.1, forward strand.
ATGGTGCCAGCAGACCTTACAGATCAACTTTTTTTATATCTGAGCTTGTTTTCAGAGTAGTAATAATCCTTCATTCTGCTGGTAGAGTGGAGGAAGCCAGTACAAAACATCAGGTCCGGAAGCGGACACGCACTCATTATAGTGCACTGTGGTTGCCATACCATGAGCTTTACACCTCTCCATGGTTCCAAACTAGTTTGTTTAGGTTTCCCCCTTCCACCCCCCCCAGTTTTGTTCTTATTAAAGGGTATATAATACCAATGCAAGTTTGTGAAGTCTGTCCTTATGAGCTCCCACCTTGAAAATCAGAGCACATAAGCAAAAATACCTAAGGTGAATACAAATACTCTAGTAGGTGTGCACCAAAAAAACCACCCCACCCACCCCATAACCAACCTAAAACTTGACTGATCCTTTTGCAATAAACAAAAAACCTGTCAGAATGTAACTTTGCTGTGAGCTGAATAAAGAAATCACATGGAAGACACTAGTACCTTATTCAGTGTTCCAGAATCTGCATATTTGTCATATACCTGAAAAGGTGGTAGACAGTAAGAGAAGTTTTACAGAGCTGAGATGTTAAAGTTAAAATTGTTCAGAACTAAGCTGTACAGATGTAAGCCAATCTCCACAAAGGTAGTGTTTCTAGTATACTGGTAAGCAATTCAGATTGCTTGTAGAAATTAAATCTTGAGAACAAAGGTCACCTGTGAAGGTTAAAGTCTAGAAGAGGGATAAAATTATCAGCTCAAAAGCAGAACTAGTTAATATTTCATCTTTGTCTTTTGAAAAAAGCAGTACGTGGGGTAGGTATTTAAATACAAATTAACCGTTTTGTAGTCTGCTGCCAAAGTAGATTGAAAGTCTGTTTTCACATCTGTACACTCAGGTTAGCCATATTGAGGATCTCTGAATGGTTGCCTGCAGAAATCTGCAGTTACAGTGACTTTTCATTAACTTTTATTAAAGAGTACTGTGAAGACTACAAAAGACTACAAAAAACAGCCAGAGAGCTAATCGATCCCCAAGGGTGGCAAATGAGTTGAAGGCCCACAAACTTGGCATCAAGTCTGGGCAAAAGAATCCAAGTACCGGATTTGACTTGGTAAGAGCAGGAGTGAAAATACTGTTAGTTTCCTTAAGTCTAGGATGAAATGTTTCTTGAAAGGCCTGCTCTCAGTTCTTTGGAACTACAACTTGGGTTATAAATAGTGTGTGGATACAGTCTTGGAGCTGGCAGAAGTGTTCGTTAAAGCAGTGCATAGTAGAGAAGCGTGTATTACAGGGCTCAGGCACTCAGCTGCGAGGCTTGCGGTGCTGCCTGGGATGAATCAGGCTAACGGGGGTGTTTCTCCGGAGTTCTCTCAATGGGTGAGTGCTCCTCTTGGCGCTGCTCAACGCGCTCTCCCGCCGCCCTGAAGTGTAAAATTACCGCTGCTAAAAAAGAAGATAAAACTGCAGCTGACAGAAACGCGGGCAGAATGAACAAAGGCAGTCATTCAGAGCGACCCAGATTCCTCCACAGCCGCCGCGGCGCTGCCTCCGCCGGGTTCCAATGGAGGGCGGGGAGCGGCGGCCCAAGCCCCAGCGACCGTTAGTAACGGTCGCGCACCGGCGCTCTTCTGAAGAACGCCCGGCCAGGCGGGCCCTGAGGCGGGAGCCGGGGGTGTAGCGGGGGGGATGAGGGCCGCAGCGACCCAGACACTCTTCCTCACGCCTCGGGCGCCGGGTCAGGCACCCCCGTGGCCCCTCTGCTGGACCGGTACCGCAGTACCTCACGGAGCCGAGGCGGCGGCAGCGGCATCCCCCCACCCCGCCGGCGCCTTTAAAGCCCTGCAGAGGTCACCGGAGGATTCGCCGCAGGCCAGCCCTGCTCGCGCAGCTTCAGCCAATCCCTTTCCAGCCCTGGGCCCTCCCCGCAGCCAATCAGAAAGGAGAGTCCCTCAGGCGGGAGGCCAGCCTCCGCGACGAACGGCGCGGATGACCAATCAACGCCGGAACTGGACGGCTGATGCGTACGGGCGGCACCCAATAGGCTTGCGGCCGAGTGGGCGGGCCTGGCGTCGCCGGGCGCCGCGAGCCCCCAGCCGGGTGGCCGAGCTGAGGAGGGGAAGATGGCGGAGTGAGGGGAGGAGGCGGAGAGGCCGGGACCGGCCGCGGCCCCGCGGCCTCGGCC
>VXBW01006841.1:263510-307103 GCA_013400375.1 Thinocorus orbignyianus
CGGGCCGGGCAGTGCCAGCGGGACAGTGTACCTGTGCGCCTGCCAGCGTGGCCTCCGCGCCGGGGTGGCTGGGAGACGCGGGGGAGCGTCCGTGTGGGGACGGCCGGCGCCCCCCGGGGACACCTGGCGGGGCGCGGGGTGGGCAGCGGGCCGGTCCGACCCACCCGCTGCCCGAAGAAGTCTTAGCAACTTCGGAGCCGGGAGGAGGGCGTGCCAGCTCCGGCGGGAGCGGGCGGGCAGCGGTACTTGGCTGCAGTAGTTGGCCGGCAGGGAGAGGGTGGTTCCTGTACAGCCATGGGGCTGGACTAGATGATCTCCAGAGGTCCCTGCCAGCCCCATACCGTTCTATGGTGCCCTCCAGCCCCGTTAGGAGCAGCCCAGAAGACGTTTTGGGTGAACAGCTGCAGCTGACAGCATCCGTACGTGGGGAACAGAAACCAGCATGGATCGTGCGAAATTAGCCCTTTCATCTGCAGTTACAAGCGTAGCACTGCTTGCAGTTACCCTTCTGTTGACGTTGCTGTTCATAGAATCGGTTTGCGAGCTGGATTTTACTAATCCACAGAGTTACATCCTTTTCTGATGTCTGTATGTCTTACTGGCACGGGAGTGCACAAAGGGGATGGCTTCCAAGTCATTCCACGAAAACAGAATGTGTGGCTAATGTACACTGCAGCGTGAAATAAGTTTTGTGAGGATACTGTATTGATAGTGGAATTGATTGTAGCCTTATGAATTCATTCGATTGTTGATAAGAAGGTGGAGAAGCCTTCACACGTGTGAAACTATTCCTAAACCCACTATTTCTCCTTTCCATGTTAGTAACTTGCAGGTCAGGTACGCCATACATTTTTCAAAGTTATTAGAGAAATTTTGTGCTATAGAGTGAAACTTTGTTTAAATTAATAAAAAAAAAAAAAGCGTGTGTGAGGGGGAGCCTTACTGAAAGCAAAAGGATTAGGATCATTAGTGTGAGATTCCTTATGTTCTACATTCAGTGACAATTCTTTACATCTGGAGTATGGCATAGAATTCAAAGTGACTGCATTTTCAATATGTACGTCAGATAAAAGTAAAAAAAACGAAGTAGTTAAATGGGAAGCACAGCTTTAGATCCTTTGGAGATGTGGCATATTATCTTACATGACCTAATAATAAGGTAGCTGTTACTGGAGAAATAACGCAAAAGAAATAGAAGTGTGTTTGTCACAGCTGGCTCTGAAAGCAGTAACTGCTTTTCTGAAAAACTTTCCAATTCATGTGCTGTGTTATCCACATCGTAACAGTAATAGCAGCTTATGAGCAACATAAGGCACGGTATCCTGCAACTGATGAATATTCCTATTTAAACATGTCTATGTGTGAACTGTTAAAATATGCCAGGGGATTTGCCTTTGACATACTACATATAAGAATAATTCTGCTTTACGTTGTGATTAAAAGAATAACAGCCAATCAACTTTATTTCACGTGAAGTTGAATGCTATTGTAGAAGTAAGTAAATTCAATTAGATTAATGTCTATTCTTAATTGCTTTGAATGCACAAGAGCTGTGAAAAATAGTATATTCAGAAAAAAACAGCATTTCTTGTTGCCCTGATATCTGTCACATTAACTATAGGCACTGCTTTGCAATCTTGCCTGCGGTGCTGTGAGTCTGCAGTATGAGGATCTGCATAAACAGCCTATGTATGCGTCTTATGATTGTGACCTGTCATGCAGGGGTGTCAAAAATCATGGACCGACTAAGACTAAAAATTCTGACCAAGTCTGTAAAAAAGTCTGGAGCATGTCTTGAACACCTCCCACGTTCATTCTTAAAAACTAGAAAAGGAAGTGTTTGAAACCAGTTCTGACATGCCGGGGGTGATGTGAATGCAGGAGGATTTTTTTTTTTTAAAAGAGGATTTATCTAAAATGGGATGTGGAAGGAGGGATGATTCTTTGCCTTAGTAGTATTCAAAGAGAACATTACCACGGTATGTGTATCGTGGAATACAAAGCTCAACTGTAAAATTGTCCCTGTTTTCTGTGCTGCTGTAGGCAGTACTGTAACAATGTTGTACCAGCAATACAGCAAATAACCACTGGAAACCTCATAGGAGAGAAAGGTGATTTTATTTCAAATACAAAGTGAAACAAAACACTCACTCAGGCTTGCAGACATGTAAACAACAGAATGTGTACAGTGCCTGAGTAGCCAGACACCGTAGCAGGAGTGTTTAAGCTGTGTGTCCCTCAGTCCGGTGCTATGTTGCCTCTGTCCAGATCTTGTAGAGGCCAAGGGACATCAGCTGACAAGTCCTTTATGCCTCCTGGTTTCTTCTTAGGTTGGCAGCTGTTCTAGGTTTTGGATACACCCTTGTGTGTGTACCCTTTTGGAGCTGACAGTAATCTGTGTCTCTGCCCTGTCCTATGCTGTGACTGCTCTTTGTCTCCATCTGGGTGTCTTCTGAAATTGCAGGGGGGTGTTCTGGGATCTTGATGACCTGCTAACCTGGGTACCTTTAAGACAAGCCCTTCTGAGAGCCCTGCTTCTGCTCTGTGTTCTTTTCCATGCCTCCATGGTCAGGCACTCCCTTTCTTTCTCTATTCACATCAGCCTTAGCCTTTCTTATTACAGTTTTCTGTGTTGCCTCATAGATTGGGCTTAGAGGCTTGTAAAAAGTTACTTAGAAAGTGAAAAGAGCATGAAGACAGCTTTTTTTTTTTTTTTTTTTAACAGGACTGCAAGCAATTTCTTTTGTATTTTGTGTTTATGATTTAAGCTTTTGCCGTTACCAGCTTTCCAGGTTAAATTTGACGCTTTTAAGCCACCTCGTGGACTTGTGATCTGCAGTGCTAACTTGGTGTTCTGTGTCTTTGCATACCTCCACCACATTGAACTTTAAGTTTTTGTAGCTTGGTCTTTCTACATAAACCTGTTTCTAGGTCTTTCCTTCCTCACCTACTTCTCAGGCTCCAGGGAAGAGGAGAAGAATCATATTCTATGTCCCTGTTAATTCTGCACATCTCCTGGAGCATTTGGCATGTGTGAGAGAGAGAAAAGTAGTATTTTGGAAGGCTATATGTGATGGATCTGAGTTTTTGCTGACCAACCTAATTAACGCTAAGAGTACCTAAAAATAGAGTGTGACCGGGGTGAAATTTGGTAGCATAGCTGTACACTATTCATTTTGGTATGGTTTCTAATTCCAATGTGCTAATTATGTCAGGACACTGACATAATTGTCTATCTGAATCTAAAATTTAAAGTTCATGGAAAATAACCTTTAGTTACAGTAGAGAAAAAAAAGGAAAAAAAATGGGCAATAAGTCAAAACTAAATAAAAATAATATTTTTCAGAATTCTTAACAGGAAAGGATTAATACATATAATGTTGAGTTTTCACAAGTATTTCTTGTTCACATCAATTGATTGTATGTTCAACAAGGCATGAAACAAGAAAAAAAGTATTTATTTTTTTGTTCTTCATAATTTCCACTGCACTTTAACTGTAGAGTTGATACTGTCATTGTCAGTTTCAGTGCCTGCTGAGTCTCAACAACCTCGATTTATATCCAGTTACATTTGGAAATTCTGTTGGTACTGGTGTGAATGCTGCTCCCATGTAATCCATGGAAGTCAGATAGAAACCATATCAAGCAGAGCAGTTAAAAACTGGGGCATCCAGGGTCAGTGAACTTGTTAAAATAAATTTTAAAAAAAAATGGTTGAAGCAAACTGAATTTCAGTATTAGATGAAACATTACTTTGTATGAGTTGATTTAAATGTCACCTGCTGCTTTTTTATAAGAAGACTTAGTTTAGTATATAGTTTAATTTGAATGTAGTTTTTGAGTAAGTGAAAGAAAACCCAGTGTTTCAAAGATTAGCATTGGGAATTGTTTCCATTATGATAAGTAAGTTTGGGAGAGTTGCTGATAACTGTTCCTTATCAAGTTAATTGGTTTGCGTATCATTTGCTCTTGGTTCCTCAATCTCTCAAAGTCATGAAGTACTTGGCAGGTTCTTGAGGGAGGACTCGAATAGGAAAGATCAGAATTGACAGCATGAGAGTTGAATAACTACCCTGAAGTACCAGGCTAGAGATCATCTGCTGACTGCAGATTTTCTGAGGATGCAGGGCTGTGGTGCTTGCAGAAATGCTGTCTTGTGCAGGAGGGTGGAAGCTAGTAATACCTTCTGGGTACTGGGAGTTTTTAATAATTTAAGTTCTGGTGATAAGATAGTTCTTACAGCATTAGTCTTCCAGTTAGGTTGTTAACATCCTTGAAAGCAGTCATTTTGCTTCCTTGCTACAGTGGTTTGTTATTAACATGAAACAGGGTTGTTTTGCCTTCCTAGAGGCTGCAATTGTTTCCATCTCAGTTTCTATGAAACTGGAACATGTGTCTGTTGATGATGGCTTGCCATAACAAGGTCGTTTATTTACACAATTAAAAAGAAGCTTTGGTAGTGATGTATATATAGTTGATGCTCCAGGTACAGTTGGTTGAACATGGGCTGTAGGCTGTTCTCAATAAAGTAGAAATCAACGAATTCCAGGAAGAAAGGGAATTTGGTATTGTGTAAACTACTTTCTGTAGAATGAATGGCACACATGATTTCACTCAAGGAAACAGAATGGTTTCTGAACAAAAGCCTTTCAGGTGTTTTTTGGGCATGTGCTGCTTCTCCCTAGCCAGTTCTTAGTTAAAGTTTGCCTGTCCTGAGTCTTCTGTACTTGGACCCAACTCACTTGACCATCTTTTCCCTTAAACTAAAGGGAGGGGTTGGCTATGATAATTTGAAAAGTAAAACCAATGTGTTTTACATATAATGTCTAAAGTTGTTGACTGTTTTATGGAAGGTATAGCTAATATTTTGTGCAGATAACAATATATGATCTAAAAATCTTCCTAGAAGTAAATTTATTTTCATTTGTTCATATCTCTCTAGGTTCACTGAAGGGAATGAGGATTGATCAAAAATAATGGTGAGTAAAGCCAAAAGGTTATTTAGGCACTAAGAATCAGGTACTAAGCTTGACAGGTTTGTTGGTTGATACAGGTCTTTCCCATTCATTTTCTTCTTTTCTTTTTGTCTTGTCCAAAGAAATCAGTCATTGAGATTTTAACTTTTCGTAGGATACTTTCAGGGAACTGGAAAGTTGCTGCAGTGTCAGCTTTCAGCTTGGGCTTCAATCAAAAGAAGCTTTGATTTAACTATATATTCTAACAGGAATAAATGCTTTTAAAGTTACAGAATTCCTATCCAATTATGTAATTTTTCTCTGCTAAGAGGCACTAATTGTATTAGCTTGCAGTAGTTATCTTAAAAGTCATATTTGTTAAACAGTGGGATTGGAAGAAAGACAACCAAATGTGAATTATCAAATAGGAAAAAAAAGTACATTCAACATTTCTAAGGATGACAATCAGCTTCTGGAGGTTTGATTATTTTTTTTTTTAATTTTATTTTTTTTTACCAGAAGATATTCTGGTAGTTAAGATATATAACAGTGTTATATTCTGTTCTCGGCTCTGCCACAAACCTTTGTCATGTTTTGTTGCAGGTCTGTTTTTCCCCATTTTTGTAACAAGAATAAGACTTTCCCAACAGTGTGAGCATGGATGGTCAAGCTCATGATCAGCTCAAATATTTGAGTGCCTCAGAGAGAAGGAGATGGTGATGCGTGCTCTATTTCCATTTTCATGATCTGCTCGCTACTGGTAACATAGGAGTTGAAAATTGTCACTGGAAGATTATTGCTGAACTTGATCAACTGAAGGGTTAAGGTAATTGGACTAAGGCGAGACAGACTGAGGAAAGACAGGAGGGGCTTAGAAAATATGGTGTACCCTCATGTTCTTGTATGTGAGAGAGGAACCAAAGAAAAAAATTCTCTTTCACATCACTCCTTGTACTATAGGATAACGATAGTAAATGTTTCTGGAAGTAGGTATGCTGGAGCACCCCAAGTTACCTTCCATTCCAGGGTGGCATCAAACTTAGAGCAAAAAAATCATATCTTAACAACTACTGTGAGTAGGTGATACCGGAGGAGTGGCACTGATGTAAGGCCAGGAGATCAGGGACAAGATAACAGTTGTTGAAGGGTGTTTATACTGTGGATAAGTGGGGCGAAATGAGTAAAAGTAAATACCTAATCTGTGATCTTACAGCTGTCATAAGTGCTTTTTTCCTCTACAGCACTGACAGTTTTGTAGTTAATTAGGTGACAGTTTACAGTGTCTCTCTGAATTGTGACCTGCTGTAGCAGAATATGCTCTGTGTGCAGTGTGTGTTCTGGCACCACCTCAACACTCTCATGCTGTGTGTTGGAGCCACAGTTAAGAAACCCCCTAGCTAATTAACACTGGTGTATTTTTGGATGCATTGCTTCTGAGCAAGCATATACATCAGCATTTCTGTAGTATTTCCTTAGCCAGCTTACGGACATCTGCAGTTAAAAAATCTTACAGAGCAAGAGATTCTTGCTGTTTGTGAAGCCAGCTAATTTTGTCCATTAGAGTCAAGCTTTTAAACTAATGAACCAGTGGGCTTTTCAGTGTCATTGTATTTTATTCCGATTCCTAAACCACCTCTCCTGTTTTTTAAAATAATTCCAGGGATTCCAGATTCTCTCCTGTCCTTCAAGAAGAAGATGGTTCTGTTGCTTGCTCATAGGCTGCAAGATGTGGATGTGTCTCTTCTAACAAGCAAAATCCTGTCCTTCGCTTCCACGGAGCTGAAAGAACAAAGATGTCTCCCCTTCCTGTTTCAATCATCTCACCCAACATTTGATTCACCAGGTGACTTTTCCCACACAAGTACCCCATTGTTTTATCAAAACTCAAAAGCAGAGTAACAGAAATCAGCGTTTGTTTCCTGAAGAAGTATCTTCTGTGCCAGCTCTTCATCCAGCTTTCGACATTCTGTTTTAAAATGAGAAATACTTTGTAAGCAGACACAATTGGAAGCTGGTGTTTTTTATTGATATCTCCTTCTTCATTTTAGGAAGGTTAAGTATTCCACTGTGTCATATTGGAATTTCTAGCAGATGTCTGCATGCATTGCTGTGTCTGACTCTCTTGACATGTATGAAAACTTGCAGCAGGGAAACCAGATCATATTCTCTGCTCTGAGATGAGGAAGAAACTTACCAAACTGGGGACATCCTGTGCAGGTATTTCCTAGTCCAGGACCCAGGCTTGACTTTGTAGATAGATGTCTTGATGTCAACTCACATAAAGCAGCTAATGCACAGGAACAAATGCAGAATCACCTTGTCTGTAAATGCATCATCCCGGTCTGTGATCAAAACGTATATTTGCATGTGTAAACCTGTATGAAGAGCTTTCAGCAGAAGGAAAAATTACTCTGCATCATTTCATTTTTAGGAAGGAAAAAATGAAGCTTTAAAAGCCTCTAGAATAACAGGATAATGATTAGTTTTACTTTAAGTTGTTCCCTCCCTCTGGCTTTTTAGGAATCCTTAGCAGCAAGAGGAACAAAACCATTCTACAGTAGAAGACGTGGGGCAGAACTTTTTTCTTTATTAAAGAAATCAACTTCTGGTAAGATGGAAGAGATCAGAGGTGTAAAGTTGCAATTTATCCAGTCAGCTTCTTTGGCACAGTTTCAGCTTTTCATACTGCTGACAGAATCAGCTTTTTGATTCTTCTGTGACTGAGAACTGAGATGACCTGATTGTTTCCATCACCTGGTTAGAAATCAGCTCGAGAAGTGGTCTGTTGGCCACCTAAGAGGTATGAGTTGAGAGAGAGCAGAAATGCTTAGGACAGACCTTTTTCTGGTTCCTTTTATTCCTTTCCAAACTAAGGCAAAATCTGTTGTTCTTATGTTTACACAAGATTCTTTGTCTCCATAATTTGTCATTATATAGGATGTTCTCTGTCGTTCCAAGATGGGAGCGTGTATTGTTTACTTGCTCCTTGCTCTGGTATTGTATGTGGCAAGTAAGATTTCTTGGCAAAAAAAACCCAGAACTGGGATGTGTGTTCTATTCCACTTCAAATCTGGAGCTCTTCTTAGTGCACCTTATTCCAAGCTTGTGATTTAGAAAATGTGATAATAACTTAAAATAATATTTTCCACTCTGGATCAAATAAAGGAATATAGGTTCTGTTAATAGGTTTTGGGAGATAATAGCATGGTTGGGGGGGAGGTGTTTTAGATTTCTTGTTTTGTTCAGTTTTTCCTTGTAGAAAACTGCTGGAGAGAGCCAGACAACCTGAAAATGGCTGAAAAAGCCAACAATTGAACTCCTCCTTAAATCTTAATGATACACCTTGCAAGGGCAGCATTCTGATATTTTAAAACGTGGTGACATTTTATGGGACCAAATTCCATTGCTGACTAAGGACAAGTGTTGATGTTGATCCTAATCTTCAGAGTAGAGTTAAGTCTGTGTTTAGACTTGCATTGTGATGATAAGATTTAATGTCAGCTTTACCCATTTTTTGTTTCCATGACGAAAAGATCAGACAGGTAAGCTAAAGAGTGGTGGGCAAGACACTGTTTATCAAAAGAATGTCAACTGTAACCAGCAGAGGTGTGCACTAAAATTGTGTGTGATGTTGTGACGAGCTGTGTGATAAGAGTTAAAGAGATCTTGATGAGGCAGCCACTGGCTCAGCTTGACTTGTTTGAGGAACATAGGATTTCTTTGCTGAATATGGCCTGAATTTTCTGGCATTGGGGACAACTAGAAAAGCACACGTAATTTTAGGGCCTCCTTATGTTGGTTTAATGTAGGTGTTTGTAGAAGCAGGATCCATCTCTAAGTGATGGAAAATACTGTCAATATCATAGGATTATAAGTGGTTGAGAGGTATCTGGTGTAAAAAAAAAAAAAAGATCTGGGAATTTCCTGTTCTTCCTCCTGCCTGTACTTACCCTTCTGACGTTAGAGCTAGCAGTTGGTTCTTGCATAGCTTGATGACAAAATATGTGGGGGACAGGAAGGTATTTTTGTTTTCTGTGGACATGTACAAAAATTGACGAGTTTGTCTGACTAGAGAGTAGACACTTTAAGCCCTTTGACTTCTTTCTCCATAGGAATAACCCTCAGCATTTTGTAACCCTGTACTGTAACAAAAATACGGAATCGCTGATTTTTCCTGAGTCCTATCCATGACAATGTAAAAACTCTAGTTTTCAAGTTTAATTTTAGAACATAATATTTTTAGGAGGGCTAAGGATCTGTGGCTTTCACAGAAGTAACACTCCAATAGTGCATGCCCAGAAGATTCCCATCACCATACCTTCCCGGCCAGCACCTTTCTAAAACTGCTGTGTTAGGAAATGCTGTCTCAGCCTACTTACTTCTTCTCTGTGTTGGTTGGAAATCTTCCCATGAGAAAGATTACAAAAACAAGGGGCATGTGCAATAGATCATATATATATACATATATATATTTTAATACTTGTGGACAAAATGATGTTACAAGTTGTTTGAAAACAACAAAATCACCAATGTCTTCCATTTTGAGATGTGTATAGTTCCATAAGCATTAGTGCTTTGTAGCAAACTGTAGTGCCATGTTAGGATCAGTGCATGAGCCTAGTAGTATTTTTACAATTTCAGAGTGACAATTTTATTAATAAACAGTGATGATAATGTAATTAACAATAGAAAGGATACAATAGAAATGTCACAAACATGGTCTAAACATGCAGTATCCTCCCTTTGACAATGGCAACGCTATCTTTAGATTGATGGGCTTCATAGAATCATAGTTGACTTTTTGTTTTCAGTCTGTCTGTCCAACTACAATAGTAACCTAGTGTGTGTAAACGTCCAGAATTCTTATCTTTATCAGTGTGATTATTTTCTTTTTAGTCTTTGTTGAAGGTGTTTTCCACGTGCAGCATTTTCAGTTTTATTACTACCCATCCTGTGATGTGCTCAGAAAAGTATGAATACGCCAAGGAGTTTGTGTGCATTTTGAACACATCTCTGCTACCTTGAGATAATTTTCAAAATTTCTCTATTAACTAAATTATTTTTCCACACCTGACTATATAGTTGTTATAACTACTTAAATATTGTCCTTGTTATATGATAAGTTAATGATTGCAAAATGCTATCTGCTAATTATACGTAGGAGACTTTTATCCTTTATTGCAGGAATGGGGACCTTTTTTGGCTGAAGTCCTGTTGAATCTTAACACTTTTGCTGGATCCTGCATTTACATCCATCTTAATGTTAGTAATAATAAGAGAGACTATTATAAGGTCAAGGGCTGTTGAAAAACAACATTGCAAACTGTATCTGTGCAGCAGGCTGTCTCTAGCCTATGGATCAGAGAGTCCCCACCCATCCTGTATTTTAGGTAACTTGCAGTATTGCTTTTCAGCTCTAGGCGCAATTTTAATAATTTTTTTCCTCTCCCTCTGCTTTTTTCAGAAGGAAAGATTAGACCAGGGGAGGTCCAAATGATTTAGCACTCAATGGGCAGCTTAGACTGGTCAAATAAAGAGACTGGTATGATTCCTGAGATGTGTGATGCTCTGTGGATGGCATCCTCTGATATCCTAGGAATAAAGTTTTTTATTTGGTACCAGTGTTGCTCTTCACCCATTTCTTTTTTTATAAGAACAAATTTCTCTTTCAACTTAGAGAGGATACTGCATCTTTTTATCCTGAGACCTGCCTGTAAATGGCCATTAGGGGGGGGGAGGGAGGGAGGGAATGGGTAGCTTGGTTTTGTAATTTTGATACGGTATATCACTAAAGTAATTAATCAAGAAGCATGTAATTTGGTGCAAAACTAGTAATCCGTGCAGAGTTAATGTATGTAATAGGGAAACTAACAAACAACCCTCTGCATCTAACACATTTCCAACAAAATTGGACAGGTGGGCCATTTACAGCAGAGCTCTTGGGGACCTGTGCTGAGAGTTAGGTTCAGTTCTAAATGGAAGTAGCTGTACCATTGAATAAAGTAGTTTAGTGCTTGGGAGAATCAATTGAAAAATACCTCTGAAACTGGAATGCAAAATAGCACAGTATGTAGGGGGAAGAATCCCTGATGCAAACAAAGCCATAAGATGATTTAATAAGAAAATAGAACTTTAGTAGCAATAACTGTTTTGCATGTGATAGTAAATAACTTGCATTAGCAAGACTGTACAGTAGAGTAAGTGGGTAATAACCAAATGAGTTTGTGGCGCTCTGTGCTGCAGGGAGTTGTGTGGAGAGTCTCTTGCTGGGAAAATGGGTGAATGCCTCTTCCATTCCTCTCGTCAGAGGGAATTTGGCACTTGAATACTTAGTTAATGAACCTGATTATATATATATATAAAAAAAAAAAATTAGCTTTGTCGTGTATCTGAAGCACTGCCAGTGGGTGCTGGAGGAAGGGCAGACAGTTCTTTCGGAAAAGATAGCTCAAGTTTCCCTATATTTTTTTTCTTTTTTGTAATCTAGCACTTCGGTTTCTCTGTGTAGAAACTAAACCCTTCCAAATACTGGACTGTGATTCTAAAGTTAGAAGCTCTTATTGTGGGAAGTACTTTTTGTTTTCATTGTTTAACAAGGCCAATCTGAATCTTTAAATAAAGAATTAAAAAATAGAGAACACATGACACTCAAAACATTTGTACATGCCAAGCACAACTGTAGAATTCTAAAAATGTGGCTTTGCAGCAAAAAATAATTTTAGCATTGCTAAGCACTCAGTTTCAGGCCCTAATTGATTTCCATTGATGCCTGGAGTTTTGCAGAGGCGAGTACTGTGAAGCTTCGGGTAGCACAAAGGATTATTGATCTGCAGCTGTAGCCTCTGCACCCAGCAGAGTAGTTGCTATCAAAGGGTTACATAAAAAGAGCTGCTGGAGTTCTACAGTGTCCATGGTTGACATTGTTTTCAGTGCAGATGTGTAGCCTGTAGAGACAGTATGGCCCAACAGATAATCCTGTATTCTGAACAGAATTATTATGTTGGAGGTTTAGAGCTATCTGGCTGGATTTCTCCTAGAAGGCTGGAGTAATTTGAACTGTAACTTACAGCTAAAAGGAGGCTTCTAGTGTTCTGAGACTATGGAGGTGAAACCCTTTTGATCTTAGTAAGTTGGTAATGAGACTGTGATGGCTGTGAGCATCTTTACAGTATAAAGTAACTAAGATAAGCAAGAGGATGTCTAAATGAAGTGTTGACTAGTATGTAATACATGTATGAAAAGCTAATTGATCTGGAAGGCTGTGATCAACCTAAATTCCAGCTATTGAATTATTGATAACATTGGAAGTCACCATAGGGGGCTGTAATTTGATTGTTATCTGATTACATTAGAGAAATTATAAATTTATTCTCATCTGTAGTCGGCAAGTACATTTACATAATAATGAAATAATAATGAAAACAGTCATGTTCGTACTTCAGAAGTATAAATTTTAGCTGAACAGAATTCTTCAGGGGTTTATTTATTCAGAGAAGGGGGGGAAATCCAGACTGATGTAGCTATCTGCATATTCTTCCTGGCTCAGACTTCTTGTAATTATCTGTGTTCTATGAGCTACTAGACTAAAAATTACTATTCAAAGCAAGAAGAGGAATTTCTTTGCCTTTGCAGCTCTTGTACAGCATGACTTTTGCTCCAACCCCCTTGATTTCACTGCTTCTAAAACTCAGTGGAAGTGTTAGATACTACCACGTTTCAATGTGGGATAGCAAAGGTGTAGTGACCAGTACTGATGTGGCTTCTTTAGCAGTAGGAAACCCAGATGGTACAAGTGTGTGCTGGTTCCAGACACAGTAGTACTGCTGCAAAGGCTTAGCCAGTGTTTTGGGAATTGTACCTTTTGCAACTGCGGATAATTGTCAAATTTAGGAGAAAAAATAAAGTCATGCAAAGACTCCTTGGTAGTGAGTGAATAGAAATTGTACTGAGCTTCAGGACACTGGCACTTTACACAAGGATTACATTGTCAGTAGCTGATGCTGTCTTTTGGGCTCAGAAGACAAAAATACGGAAGAGAAGAATGGGTTTTGATGGATAATCAATCTTAGAAATGTCTGCTTCCTGCATCCTTAGGAAACAGTGTGGTCTTCCTCCAGAACTAGTAATCTTGCTTGCTGTTCAGGTACAGAGCTGCAGTTCAAGTCAGATTCCATTGGATTTCTTTTATCAAATGATCCAGCGTTTTGCCCCAGTAGAGCTTTGACAAAAGCCAGCAGTTGAACCAGGGTGTCTGGTTTAACAGTGCAGAACATTAACCACGGATTCTGATGTCTCTTCCCTGTCAGTCTGCTCTACACTTTCTCCTGAGTTGTAGGGAAAGCGTTGGTATTTGTGCCGTAATGTAAGCAGAGCATGTTTCTGTCTCTGAGCCTGTGTACCAGGTTATAACATAGACCCATTCCCTAAGACTTTACAACACCTGAAGTTAAAGATAAAAGGTAACTTAGTGTTATAACTCACTGTTTAGAATGTCCTATGTAAGTCCTGTCTGCTTCTTTCCACTTTCCCTCCAGATGAGCGTGTTGGCAGGTCAAATCAAAGGCTGCTAGTTTGTAATGCCTCAGGCATGAAGAACCGCATGGAGAAACTGAAGGAAAGTGGCACAGGCCCACAAACCAAACCTTAGAGCTAGTATTCTAATTATGCATGATTCAAAATGTCTAGTGTAATGTAGTTACTACCAGTAAATTGAGATATGCATTTATACATAATGAAGCAATAGGAATTAATATACCAATAGCTTGAACTTCCTGCTTTGATTCTCAAATTTTGAGTTTTTAGAGAATGTGCTGCCTCTGTAGAGAAAGGGGCAGAATGTATAGCTAGGGACAGAAGCATGGCACCAAAACTGTAAATCAGGAACCAGGATCAGCAGAACTCGCCTTTCTAACCTCTTGTCTGGTTCATATTAGTGCCCTGAGCATGTAAAAAGCAGGGCAGGAACTAAGCATGTTTGGGGGCGAGACGAGGTTTCTCACCTGCTGCAGCTGTAGCAAGGAAAAGGGTGCAGAGTTTCTTACAAAGTGCAGGGGGGAGCAACGGGTGAAAAAAACCAACCCAAAAAAACAACAACAAAGAAAGACAAAACAACAAAGTGTCAGAAACCACAGACTCAATTTGAGTGTAGTATTTGCCAGGCAGTAGGTAATGAGCTTGGGTGTGGTGAGAGAAATTATTTGGAGATGACTGAAATTAATAAGCACAGTACATATATTTCAGGTGTTGAATAGCTTTTTAATAGACAGTATTTTCAGGTAACTCTCTAGCCACACAGGCAGCTGTACTGAAGCATACTGGTACCAGCCAGCAATAATGGCACCTGCAGGAATGAACCTGAAAATACTGGTAATCTTGTATATTTTTTGAGTTCTTTAAAGAGATTTTTAAAAACAAAAAAAAAGAAAAAAAAAGAGATTTGATCACTTAAGGTCTTTATCTTCTGCAACACAGGTTGCAATAGTCTTTTTTTCTTCATTTATTAACTAAAAGGGAATCTGGGTGCCATCTTTCTGTAAACTTTCAGTGTGTTCTCTGTGATGTTTCCCAAGTCTTTCAGTGGATAATGCAGTGAATTTCTGCTGGCAGTTTAAAAATAATGTGGATACATGACATAGCCTATGTCACTAATACTTTTCCAACTTTAAACTTGTTTTCCAACATGTAGAATACTAGCTTGTTACTGCAGAATACCATACTTCTAGCTTAGCTTAATTTTGTAGGTGGGCTTAACTTGTGCAGAACACTTCTCCATGTACAGAGGCTCGGTCCTCTTTCCTAAACGGGAGGAGGAAGTATCCTGGAGGAAGGAATTGTGTCAAGTTAACTCCTGTTCATACTTCATCACCAACCATCCATAAAGCACCGTGATTTGGGTTTTGAGTGGAGGTTGTGTTTTTCTCATGTATACTCTTTCTAGATACATAAGAATTGCCAAAAGAAGATAGGAATATTATGAGATAACGAATTTATGGTAACACAAGTTAGAGTAAACGGAAATCCTTTGAGCCAACTTCTTCAAGCCAAAAGGGAATTTGTAAAACAAGTTTAGCCCAGCGGTTAATCATGGTCATCTAATTCTAAGTGGATATTCTTTAGAACACTTTGCATGGTTTTAAACCCTGTTAAATGTATTTACTTTTGTGTGCTCAGTAAGCAGCTGTATCCTTTGTTGATGCTTATTCTCTTCAGCGTAAAACCTGGAGGAATAAGCTACTTTAGGATGGCAGCAAAGATATCCTCCTTTTGGAAAGTGTGATGTAACATAAAAGGAGAAGTATTAGTTACAGATTCTTAAAAATGACCTTAGTACTTAAAAAACAGGCTAGGAAATACTTCTCATATGGAACTTCTGCTCACATGGATTAGTGGAGGAAATGATTGGTGTCACTAGGAACTATGTACTCCCATTGCACACGTGTTTTACGTGGTAACAGTGAAAGAATGTCTCCCTGCAAATTCTGATGTTTTTCCAAAAGGCAGCTTGCTTTTATATCTATGCATCTTTGAGGATTTCAAGATAAGATTTTATTCTTTTGACACTGTAAAGAGGAACTGTTTAAAAATGAACTTGGAAACTCTGCACCTGTATACAAATTTTTTTAGCAATAAAGCAGCACAGGCTGAGAATGCACTAACACTGGATGTGTCGTTTGTTCAGGAAACTAATCAGCCAACTGACTGTACACTCCACTTCTGAGATGCATTTGTGATATTTGCTGTACCTGTCAAAACGTCACAATTTGAGCTAACCCGGCCTGTACTGGGTGTCATCTGCCTTGGGGCCAGCTGTTCCAGCAGATTTGAGGCACAGGAGCCTCTGGCTTCTTGGAAGGCAACTAAAGGAATGTTGTTACTCTGCTCACGCTGCGAGGGGCAACTCGCCAGATAAAAACTTCCAGGGTTGTTTTAGATGGTAGCACAAAGATTCTGTTGTTTGCATAGATTGTCTAAAAGCAATAAGCCCCCCTGAAAAATATTTCACGTATGTGAATTGTTTATTGTTTTGGCAACCCCATTTCTGAAAAATTCCTTCTGTGGTTGGGATGGCACAGCTTTCCTCGCAAGTAGCGCTTAGAAGATTCGCAGTATGCTTGTTACATCAGCAGTCCGTTCAACAACCTGAATTTGTTTCATTTTCTAGCTGGTGTTGTCTTTAAATTCCAGAGAAGACAGCTGCTGAACATGACCTTGAGACCTGCTTTCCAAGTGTCTGGTGTTCATTTAGAGAATCCATCCCTCCCACACCAGCCTGGCCCTGGCTGCAGTTAAAGCTAGAGCACGTCTCACAAGATGCCTACATAGAGGAGATGAGGTTCTACACTAGAAAAACAAGTACTCACGGATTGATTAAGGGGAATTTGAATCTGAGAGAGGTTCAGAAGCTGAATCCTTCAGGAAAGAAAGAAATACATTCATAAGCATCGCTCAAATCAAAACGCACCCATAGATTTAAGTTGATATCTCAGAAAATGTTTGTCTCAAGTTACTGAACATTAATGCATTCAGTTAATGTTTTGTGAATTAAGATGGTTTGCTTCTTAAAGCAGAATTTACTTAGAACACTGCACTGCTGTGGGTATCAGCAGGTACATCAGGCAGCAGCCAGTGCCAAGAAAAAGCAGAGTCCTCCCAGTTCCAAAGACTGGGGAAACATAGTTTAAAAAATTCACCAGCTATTATTTAGCACCTAGCATGAATTTAAACAAATAATGGTAAGTAACATGAGGAACTGTGAAATATCTAATGCTTCATAGTGAGCCAGGACCTAAGCAAGATTTTTTTTTCTCTGCAAAAAAAAAATTTAAGGAAAAAGGGCCTTATGACTCACATGATATTATCAGTGACCCACACAGTACATACGTCTGAATTTAAGCTTTTTTTTTTTAATTGAAAAAAGTTTATTATTTACAACTGTAAAGATAATGTCTATTTTAAAAAGAAGTAACTGAAACATTCTTTTCCTTTTAGGTGGACACTTAGCTAAATGAAACAAGATAATTTAGCACTGTTATACACAGATGTCAAGTATATAGCAGGAAAGAGTCTCAATGCAAAAACCAGAATAAAAGGGCAGAAGTGAGTAGTCCCAGCATCAACCATGTTTCTTAGTCTGATGAAACAACAAAGAGGCTGTCACTTACAAAGTAAAGCAAGGGGAGGTTATACAGTGGAAGACATTTACCTGAGATGGGCAGATGCTTGCACAACATGAACTGAGTCTCACGACCCCAGGTGAAGACCAACAGGCCCTTAAACATCACACAGAAGTCACTGCACAACACAACTTTAGAAATGTTTTGTTCTTAATAATGAAGCCATCAATACAGCAACTCCAAACTTCACCTGAATGTACAGTGACAACTGTTAAGAACAGTCTTCCAGCTACGGTTCCAGGATAGGGCTCATTTTAGAGAATATAACATTTGTCATCACAGGCAATGAGACAGATCTTCCAGGAGTCTAACACTTACTTCAGGTAGTTACTTCTGACATCCTGAACTGAGCTGTCATGGAAAAAGCACTGCATTTTTGCACTGCTGGTAAACATAGTATTAGAACTTACTAGAGAGCACCTCTCCTCTGCCTGCAGAATGGCTGCTGGTATTCTGTATTAGTGCTTAATCAGAACGAACTGAGACAACCTGGAACTCGTGATCAGAAAGTGGCAGTTAATTAACTAGTAGCAGTAGTACCAAATGCCCACTTAAATCTTCTGAGGCGGTGCCATGAGAGGTGCCCTGCAGTGAGAACGTGCCTCAGTCCCACACAGCCACACTGCCTGGGGACTTGGCAGGCACTTGAGCTGCCCTTGAATTTGAAATCCAAAACTCCAGCCAGCACTCTGCCATCCAGTTTCACACACTAAACAAACATACCAGGCAGCTTCTGTGACACCAGCTTCTTCTGCAGGCCACATACACAAGCCAACCTAAATGAACTGCTCAGGAGGCCACTTGGCAGTGGCTCACACATCAGATGTAGCTAATCAGATGTTGGCCACTTGGCCAACAGCTACCTGCCCTTAATGCTGGGTCTGTATGAAAAAGTAGGATAAAGGCTTCAGATCTGCGTGAGAACATTCAATTTATAACAGCTCCACTTGAATATCAGCTTATTAGTATGTTTTGTATGGTTCTGGAAACCTGATTTCAGTATTTCAAAGACTTTTTCCCCCTTGAAGTCCTACTTCATTGGAGAGAAACAGAGTTATAGTTTTGACTCAGAGAGCGGTGCGTTGCATCAGTGAGCTGTTCATTTCTCCAAGCATAACTTCAGTCCATCAGCTTTCAGGAGTTCCCCTGCCATCGAAGGGATGCACTTAAGCACTGGTAACGTGACAGATCAACACTCAAGCCTGTTCTGGTGCGTTATTTCACCATAATGAACAAACTCAGCCACGCTGCAGAAAGAACTTGGCAGTTCTTAAAAATGGCACACTGTTAGTTGATCCTGACTACTGTGTATCCCGGTGGAAGGCCAACCATATTTGAAGCAGAGCTTTGCCTGTCTGCCACACCATTCTTTTGTTGCAGCTCATCCAACTTCTTCATCAGCAATTCTAGGCGAATGTGGACCTCCACAAGCTTTTCTTTCATCTAGAAAAAAAAAAGAGAGAAACGAGTATTAAAAATAGAAAAAAGCACTGGATCTTTGAATGATCTTTGCACCCCGCTTTCAGTAGCTAAAGAGCCACTTCCCGGGTGGAAAGGGGTTATCAGGTGATAGAATAGTTGTCTAAACTACAATAAATTGTAGTGGGTTTCTCAAACTATAAGAAAGAACTTTTGCCAAAAAAATTAGCAAGAACTGGATATGTTTTGCAGGTAAGTGGTTCTAGAAAGCGTTCTGCATGTCTCATGCATTTAAGTCAATCACTATTACACATGAGTATTTTTTCTATTTTATGAACTTGAAAAAAAAAGTAATTGCATCTATATTTTTGGATTAATATCCATATGGATATTAGCATTTAAAAAGTATTTTCCATACAAATTAATGCAGAAAACTTACTTCTCGCAGTTTTTCCTTCAATGTCACTGGAGGAAAATTCACCTTAGAAGCTTCTGTTATCATCTGTTTTCCTAAGAGATAACTGGAAAACAAAAAGGGAAAGGAAAAAAACCCAAGAAATACAGTAAAAAACCTCATAATTGCATTCATTGTTTAGACAGATTATTCAAGATGATTTTAAATCAGGTTCCCTCACCACCAGCTATAAGTAGCTTACAGTTTCTCTACAGTTTACATCAGCTGAACAAATGTGGAACAGAAGGAGGTTTCAATATTGCAGACAATTGTGTTTAAACCCTGACATTACAGGAGGACACTCAAGAAGTGCAAGGCAAATCAGAGTCACGCCAACCCAAAGGATTTTAAAATCTCAGTGACGTACTCAGTCAAAAGTAAAGCCACTTTTGTTACCCATTGATTAGTTGTACACCCTGTTGCATTAACTTGCAAATTCCCGTGGGAATACAGTATGCTCACCAGAAGATGCTGTCCTTGAAGAAGCAGAAGAAGCCTCGGAGATAGGCGAGGTCACTAGGGGCAGAGTAAAGAATGAAGCCCACGATCAAGCCACAGGACTGACAGGATAACGCATTGTAAGCGCTAAAAGAGAAAAGGAAAAATATTATTAAGCAGAAGTTTCTGAAACCACAGGTACTGCGTGTCAGAGGACATCAAACCAGGGATTCTATCAGGGCAGCACAACAAGACATAGGAACACATTCAGAGAGAACATAAACAAAAGGAGTTCGGCGTGTTGTGTAAAACAATCTGTGTAGAAAATGAAGTTGCAGTTTGGTAAGAAAATACACGGCTTATTACTACAAATATTACTACAAATACCACTACAAAGTGGTTCAGGCTGTACCAACTGGCCGTGATTTACCTGGCAGAACAAAGCCTGTGCCCACACCTGTGGCAGGGCACAGACATGAGATTTCCTCCCGATAAAAACAACAACAAACCACCAGACTATTGCCTCATGCAGACACAACACCCACCCACCCCCTCCAAACAAACAAAGTCAACAACTAAAGTCTTATTTAAAACGTTCTAAGCCCTTATAGATCCTGGAATAGGCTTTCAACATCCTTTAAGCAAACTGCTGGTTCTGTATGCCCTCAGGCCGTGGTGAGGTCCTTCCCAGTGGACTAACTCCACTGTCACCAAGCCTGTTGCTAACTGCAGGCTCACGAATAGAGCAGAAGTTACTTATTTTCAGTATTACAAAAAAAAACTAACCAAAGAAAATCAGAAAAACAACCAAACAAAAACAAAACCCTGAACAGACATCCTTAAATTTAGGTAATGCACCTTTTAAGGGAAGGCACAGGAAAAAAACCCAGAGGAGTAAAGGCTGAGCTGCCTGTTACCACATCACTCAAATGTTCCTCTCCTCCAAAAACAGTCGGAGCAGCAAAACTCAAGCTTTTGACAAAAACTAAGAGCTCCGTGCCTACGGAAGGTTTCTCTACCCAAAAGGATGGAGCCCAGGTACAAACAAGCGCCCCGGAGTTCAAGAAGCCCGTGGGAGCTCCCAGGCCGCCCCCAGCCGGGGAGGTTCCCCGGCAGGGCACAGGCCCCCGGCGGGGCCAGAGGAGGACACCGCGGAGGAGGTACCCACCATCCCAGGAGGGCTCCCTCCAGGCCAACCATCAACGAGTCCTCCCACACCACGTTGCTTGTGGCTCCTGAGGAGAGGGAAGGAGAGAGAAGGGGAGCGGACGGGAAGGAGGGCCCCGACACCACGGCCCCCCCACCCCGAGGCTCACCTCAGGGTGACCCCCACACACACCCACGCGGAAATCGCCCCAGGGCGACCCCCCAGCCACGGGACTCACCTCAGGGAGACATTCCCACACACACCCACGGGACTCACCTCGGGACCCGCGCCCCCACACACACCCACGGGGCTCGCCTCGGGACGCCACCNGCCGGCAGCGGGCCCCGCCGCCGCAGGGGCGACAGCGGCAGCGGCGCCACCCCCGGCGAGGGAGGTGGCGAAGGGCAGATACGTGCGGCGGCGGCAGCGCCAGGGCAGAGGGGCCGCTCCACAGCGATGGCCCCGCCGAGCTCCGGCTCCTGGAAGAAGTGTCGCAGCTGCCGCCGCACCGCCATCTTCTCCCGCGCCGCCTCTCTTCACCGCGCACCCTGCGCTGCTATTGGACAACAGGCACGTCAATCCTCATCTCGCGAGCTTATTGGGGCGTGGGCCGCGCCCAGCCGTTCCGCCGCCCAATCAAGCAAGAGGGGGCATAGCCTTCCCCCGCGGGCGGAGCCTATCGCGTTTGAAAAACAGCACCTCGCGTTGCCATTGGGGGTTTTCGCGCCTCTAGGCCCGTCCCCTTTGCCTGGCGCAGCCAATGGGCTGGCGCGGCGGGGCAGTTCGAACGGTGGGGGTGGGGATAAGGCGAGAGCGAGATTCGAAGCGCGGCGGTTGGGGCGCTGAGGCGGCCGTTCCTGCTGTTGCCGCCATGGTGCTCCCATCGCCCCAGCAGCTGCAGGGGCTGAAGTACGTGGAGCTGCAGCAGATCGCCAAGACCGTCGGTGTGAAGGCCAACCTGCGGGTGAGGCGGGAGGCGGGTGGGGGAAAAGCTCCGTGTGTTCCTCCGGAGAGGCAACCCGGCTCCGGGGCTCTCCCTCCGCCAGGCTGGGAGCTGAGGGGAGCGGGCACCGTGAGGGAAACGTTGGCCTCCTGTGGGGGCCTGGGCGGTTTAGGCGGTCACACGTTTAAAAAGGAGAAAGCTTAAGAGAATTTAACCCATTTCTCTTGCCTGGAGTTACGCCTTCCTGGCCACGGCCTGGCTTCTCGCCGCCCGTGAGTCGCTGGCGGCCGCTGGAAGGAGGCACAGAGCCTTCAAAGAATGAAAACCCACCCCTCTGGGTGTGTTTAACCCGTTCTTAACCCGTTCTCCTGACAAGCTTGAAGCTTTGCCCTAGAGATTTAGTTCTGAGTTACTCTGTTATACTTCCCACACGGGTTTGTTTTCATGCTGACCTTTCCAATTAGGTGTTTCAGAGTCTTTTGTAGCCCAAAATATCAGTGATGTGATTTTGTTGCTGTTGTTTTATTGCTGATGAGTAGGGGGTGAGAACACTTTGCATGTGGTATTGGCAAGACCTAATTTGTCACGGAAATTTGGTACAGTTCTAATTCACGTTCAACTGAATGCAGTCCCACTAAAACCAGCTGGTTTTGTTCATCCTGGAATGATTAAATTTTCTGGAAAACAGATGGAAAGATGCGTTATGCATCAAAAGAAGCGTGACCACGGTCACGGGAGGTGATTCTCCCCCTCTACTCTGCGCTTGTGAGACCCCACCTGGAGTCTGTGTCCAGCTCTGGAGTCTTCAACACAGAAAGGACACAGAACTGTTGGAACAGGTCCAGTGGAGAACCACAAGTTGATCAGAGGGATGGAGCACCTCTCCTATGAGGGCAGGCTGAGGGAGCATCTCTTCAGCCTGGAGAAGAGAAGGCTCCAGGGAGACCTGATAGCAGCCTTTCAGGAGCTGGAGAGGGACTCATTGTCAGGAAATCTAGTGACAGGACAAGGGGTAATGGTTTTAAATTGGAAGAGGGGAGATTTAGATTAGATCTCAGGAAGAAGTTCTTTCCTGTGATGAGGGTGGTGAGGCACTGGAACAGGTTGCCCAGACAAGTTGTGGATGCCCCATCCCTGGAGGTGTTTAGGGCCAGGCTGGATGGAGCTTGGAGCAAACTGCTCTAGTGGGAGGTGTCCCTGCTCATGGCAGGGCGGTTGGAACTTGATGATCTTTAAGGTTGCTTCCACCTGTAACCATTCTATGAAAATTTCTGGAAGAAATCTAGTCAGTGAAATCTGTGCCTCTGTGGAGAAAATGCTGTATGCTTTTTGCAGCCTTAAGCACTTTCTGTAATTTGACTGACTGGAATGATGCTCATTCAAGTATGCCTTATTCCGTTGGATTCAGGAAATATTTGTTTGATGGGTTAATTTATTGGACTCTAGCTGCATTTATACAGTTTTTTTGTTTGATGACTTCATGTGATACTTGGTTCATATGTTGTTTTGATTTCTCTCCAGATAGACAAATTGTTGAAAGCACTGAACAATCACTTTAATGGAACAAAGCAAGACAATGAAAATACGGTAATAAAATCAGCCACTCTTTTTGAGAGAGAGTTATCTAACTTTCTAACTAGTAAAGCAGGGCGTGTACCATCTGGGTTGTTTTCTAGCATGATGTGAACTGTGTTAAAACTATTTTTTTCTCAACAGTGCCTCTAGCTTAATGTGCTCATGTCCTGATAGAAATAGATGTGCTAATGTTAGTTTTGAAGTGGCCTTCTGTGACCCAAAGCTGATTTCATTCAATCTGCCAAAATTTTTTAGCATCAGGATAAAATTATTCTCTGAATACTGACCTGTGCTTTCCATTGAACTAATCTTAATTCTTGCCTGTTTAGCTCCAGACAGTAGTCATCAGTACCAAATATAAGAATATTTTACTAATTTTCCATGCCTAGATGAAAGGGACTGAATACTCAGCAGAAACCGTTTTGCATCTGCTATGATTTACTTACGCTGACTCTATAATGAAAGTGATGCAATCATGATGTTTCCTTTATTCCCTTATTGATCTGTTGTTTTTTTAACTTTTAGAAAGTGTGATCTTCTGAAAGTGAAATTATTTTGTTGAGTTTGGCCATATTTTTTATGTTTGAGTAAATTAGTATCTGCTTTTTTTAAAACAGATCTCCTTTTAAATGCTTCCTTTAGAGCTTTAAAGGTTGAGGAACTGGTGTGATCCTTGTCAGCTTATTTTTAATTTTCACAAGAATGCAAGAGGCTCTGAGTTTTTGGTGGAGAGTGTTCTCCAGAAATGTACAGATATGGGAAGGGCACAGCGTGATGCAAGTCAGACTTGTAAAGCATTTTTAATTTTATTATTAAAGTATTTTTAATAATATTAAAATGCTATATAATAAAACAATTCTAGGGCTTATTTTTAAAGTCTTCAAACAATGAGCTTTGTTTAGGGAAATCTAGATGTTGCTGATTTCTTGAATACTGTGCTACCAGATGGCATGCTACTGTGTTTCCTCTGTGTGAAATAGTCTTTCCAATAATAAAATTGAAACTGTCTCTTTGGAGTGTCTAATTTATGGTTGTGTCAGATATGTTTCACATTATTGTGTTTTTCTTAAATAGGACTCTGAAAAACGTGCATCTGCTTCCATCAAATTGGGTGAACCAAGCAATTGTGAGGAAACTGTGCCTGGTACAGTGTGTTTTGTTACAAAAAGACATGGTAAAGAGAAGAAAATAACCAGAAAAAAGAGGAACTCCAGGAAGGAAACTAGTATCAGTGAAGAAAATACAGGGCTTTCTGATGAGGAAGAGGTGATTGATATTGCTTGGTTTTGTGTGTTGGCTGCCCACCCTTCCCCCAAGTGTAATTTAAACACACTTGGCTCTTTTTTTTTCATGCCACTGGTTAGCAGGTGGTATACATTTTATATATATATTTATATATGTGTGTCTGTATTTATATACATATATAATTTCATATACAAACATTCCAGCACTGATCTTCTGTACTTTGTAGCACTGATTTTGCCTATCTTGACTATGTGCTATTCCATAATAATGGTATGAAGTCACGGCAGGGGAGGTTTAGATTAAATATTAGGAAGAGATACTTCACTGAGAGGGTGGTCAGGCACTGGAACAGCCTGCCCAGGGAGGTGGTTGAGTTGCCATCCCTGGAGATATTTAAGAAACATGTAGATGTGGCACTTCAGGGCATGCTCTAGTGGTCAAGATTGTTGGTTTGGGTGATTTGTTTTGTGAGGTTGGGAGGGTTTTTTGGTGTTGGTTGTTTTTGTGTGTGTGTGTGCGTGTATGGTTGAACTCAATCTCAGAGGTCCCTTCCAACCATGAAGATTCTGTAATAAACAGAGATTGCTTCTTAGTCATTACTTAAAGGAAATAAATTCCTCTAGGAAATATACAATTCCAGACACTTTATCTGAATCTAAGACTGCTTTTGTTACTTCATCATAGCACTCCAAATATTAGACTCGTTTCAAAATTTGTCTAAAATAAGGCTGTTTTCACTTTATGTATAAGAAATTAACAGAAATTGCAAGATTGCCTAAACCTCACAATTTTTTAATTCCTGCCCCTCTCAGTGGGTTTTTTATTCATGGGTTATATGACTGAGGGAGGGGAACTTTCAAGGTGAGATGAGGGTAGAATTATTTTTCTCAAGAATTACCTGTAAGTAGTGGGTGAACTAAGAACTGTGTGAAAGACTTTTACCAATTAAAGCTAGAGGAAAGAAATGAGAAGTGTTTTTCTGTTAGTATTAGACTATTGTACAGTAGCCAAAGCTACAACAGTAAAAACTAACATAGCTAGGGAATTTATTTTGACTTACAAATAACTGTTTTCAATAAAGGCAATTTTATACTAAAGTGTTAAGACTTGTGCAGGTAAAAGCTTTCAGGTACAGATCTGTGAAATAACAGTTTAAGGATTTCACAGGTTAACTCAGGGACTTCAGACAGTCTCTTGCTCGATCTTCCAATGAAAGCAGGGTTGAGTATGAGGTTAAACCACAATGTTTAAGGCTTTATCTAATCTGGTATTGAAAACCTCTAAGGGTGGAGGAAACGAAACCTCTCTGGGCAAGCTTTTTCACTGACTGTTCTTGGAACAACAGTTTTCTTTATATCCAGTTGGAACAAACTGTTTTAATGAAGTATGTTTAAACTACAGGAGCATTCCGAAATGAAAGAAAACAAAGTGCCTCAGGGTGAGCACAGGAAAGGACAGCAGGTGTTCCAAAAGGAGGAAGAAGTAGCTAAAAAGAGTGCTATTAATAAGGCAGAGATGAGTGTTGGTCACAAAGAGCAACCAGAGAAGATTTCTACTAAAAGTGAAGTTAAATGTAAGTAGAAAATACAAAAGATTTAGTAATTTGTACTACTTTAAAATGCACCTTTTCATTATTTTTCACACCTACAAAGATTTTTGTGGCATATCTAGTGATTGGTATCTTATTTGGGGATAACAGGAAAAAAATCTGTCTTGTGAGTTTTAACATGTTGTGACACAAATCCACAAATTCTGCAATGTAGGAATTCTGCTGGTTTTGACTTCAGAACTCTGGACCTGATGCTATTAGTGAGGGGTTTCTTGAAGTTCAAAGTTCACTTCAGTCTTGCACCTTGTTTAGGGTCAGTGCCTTTTGGAATACCCCTGAGATGCTGCTCGGCTCCTTTAAAAAGTGGCAAGAAAGGAGAGCTGCTTCCTCATACTTCATTTTTCTTTTCCTACAGATGGGCAGGCTTTGTAATTTTCTTCTCAGGAACAAAATTAATAGAAAAAAACACACAGATAGAATCATTTAAAAATTGTTTAAACTGCCTAACAATATCTGAATGTATTAGAGGGGATCATTTTTCTATCTAGTGTCTTTTTCAGACCTTCAAATGTAGGGCTGCTGAAAATAGGAATTCATTTATCCCCCACTCCTTTGTGCATGCAGCTAACACAACAAAATGAGTTTGTCTGCCCAATCTGATAATTTATTGATATGTGTCTGTAAAATAAGACACATACTGTTGTTTGCTCCTGTTATTCTAAATGTATGTAGTCCTTCAGCCGTATTATGGATATTCTTGATGTTCAGTAGAATTTACAAGGACATTCTTTTTGGAGGCCATCTATAACTTTTAAACTAATTTAGAAAACGAGGCTTTTTTAATGAAAGTTCTTTTGAAAACAAACAATAGAGTATGTAGAGGATGCTTTGGTTGAGGCAGCATTCATCCTGGCAGTTGGTACTGTAATTATAAATACCTGTACTGTTTTCTGCTGTTTTGTTTTTCTTTTTTTTTCTTATATAATTTCAGACAGCAAGAGCTGTGTAACAAAAATCTTATGCGTTTGAAATGTTGAAAAGTTGATTTTTTTCAACAATGCCTCATTATTTGCTTCCAGTGAGGATTTCTTTCAATGTTAAGATCACCCAAGTTTGCTTTTAATAGGGATATGAATTAACAGAAAACCAAATGTTTGCTTTTGATATGCAAATATTGAACTTGATGTGAAGTCTTTTCACTCGATTTTTTTTCCTTAATGAAATGAAATTAATCCCTAATATACGAACACGAGCTTAATACTATGCCTGAGAGCAAAGATGATAAAAAAAACTTAGACCCTCTATGTGTTTATAAACAAGTGGCAGAAAAGATGGCCAGAAGGTATTTCTTCTTTGTTATCAATATTTTAAAATCACTAGCTTATTAAGCAGATGAAGAAAGACCTGTGAGTTGAAGGCTGCTTTTGCTTACTACAAGCCTAGTTCTCTTGTTAGCTTCCCCTGTAAAATATTCTATTGATAGTAGAATAATAACAAAATAAAATTATTATCTTATAGTAATAAAATAATAATTCAGTATGACCGTAAGATTCACATTGGGCCTGCAGTTTGTCAAGACATGACATCACTGATGTATCATTTATAAGGCTTTTGGGTGACTTAAGACATACTTATTCCAGCTGATGTTTTTGTTCTCAAAACCTAAACCCACTTTGAGAAGATCAGGTCTGTTTTGGAGCAAATTATTTTAAAACAGTTGACGAAAAAATTAAAATAGTAATTAAAGTATTTTCCAGGAGTTCTAATGATTTGGTTTAATCTTGTTCTACCAGGTGATGCTCGCCACGCAGGAGGGAAGATCCCTTTACATGTAGGCCGTGCATCTAGGTCTGGGAAAACAAGAATGAGAGCTACTACACCAAGTAAGAGCACCTACCATCTGGGTGTATTGTTTATGTGGAGGGAGATCTGACTTACCGGTTTTTATAACCCAAACTTCTACTTCTGCTTGAAGAAGAGAATATTCTCTCTTCAAAAAGCATGCAAACCACAGTTTCCAAAGAATCTGGGAGTAGGACTAGGTGATCTTTAAAGGTGGCTTCCAGCCCAAACTGTTCTAAAATTCTCCAGCACATGTGCAAGATGACAGGCTATGCAGCTGGTAAAATAGATCTTGTTTCATGCTGTTTGGTTACCTGTGTATACAGGGATACACTTTTCAGGGGTTGTTTTTGAGGTCACAATGTTAGGTGTTGCAGTATTCTTCTATTTAGTGAGTTTCCTTAGGAGCTTATCAGATATGTGACTCTTCTGATTTTTGGAACTTCTTAGACTTCAAAAAGTTGCATGAGGCTCACTTCAAGAAAATGGAATCTATTACTGACTACATTGAGAGGAAGAAGAAAAAGATTGAAAGCTGCTGTATTGCTCTCAACGAAGTCAGGGTAAGTGGTAACACAGAAGGTACCCAGTGCTCCTGTATTCATTTCTCCCCAGATCCTTTCTGTAACCTCCCATAGGGTCTCTTAAGTGGTTGAGTAGCTGATCGTGTATATGTGGCATGGCATGTTGTGACCTGTGAAACTTAATTGCAGTCCTATATAGTTATATATAGTTATTTGTATATGACATGCATAGATATATCAATTTTTACATATTAACAGTATGGCTATAAATAGTTATAGGAACAAGTAACTTGTCAGTTCTGAGTAAAAATAATTGTCACAGTTAGTTTTGTGAAGGATCTCCCTGAGCTTTTGCTTACAGCTGTTTGGATTGCTGCAGAGCTTAACCAAGGGGATGGGTTATTATTCAAAGAGTGGGAATTAGATACTTAAGTTCCTTTTTTTTTGTACCTTAAAGAACCGTTGAGCAGTGTCTGCATATGACTCTCCTTTAAAGTATATGCAATACATGTTGCTCGCAGTGGCCTTGGCTCCCAGTTTTTGTATTTTATGCTTCCACGGGTGGCAGCTGCTAACAGGGCTGCTTCCAGAGCCTGGCAGACCTTAGAAAAGGAAGAGTCAGGAATCAATGAACATGGGAACAAAGTATTCACAGACATACCAAAGCAGTAACTCTGAAATTCCCGGACGCTACATTTCTCCCTTCTGTGACGTGCAGTATCTCAATCTACACTTAAAGCCAATTACTTTTAGCAGATGTTGGACAAAAAATCAAATCACCTCAGAGCATCAGACAGAGGCACTCTGCATAACAGTTCTAAGATATGTGTTTTTAGATCAGTTTAATAATAATAATAGAACTACTTACACTTAAAATATGCTTTTAAAGAGAAAAGGGTAAAAGTGAAGAGACTATGACTCTGGCTCTCCTGTTTGTTTTCCCTTCTTAGCTGCTTTTCTGATAATATTTTTAGCAGTGTGTGCTAACTCATCGTGTGCTTTTCCCTAGAAACAAACCAGTGGCAAAACATTTTTATTCAGCCCAAATCCAGAAAGAGGCAGACTCTCCACCACCTGCACTCCTGACAACCTCCGTCGCTCCCCACACAACTCTCTGAATGCTGCCAGTCTGGGCATTTCATCGAGGAAGTCACCATTTAATCCTGTCCTTTCAACAACCAAAATGAATGTCAGGTAAAAAGAACAAACCAGAACTACCAGTTAGCAATTTGGAATGATACACGTGAAATAGTCCACACCAACTGTGATTTGTCTGTATTATTTCCACTCCAAACGTGAACTACATGAGACTAATCCAGTTGCTGACTTCCAGGCTGGCTTTATGGCTGCTTTAAGCCTTACTGTGCTGTTACTGTCTTGACTCTTCATTTTGATGTTTGATGGCAGAGGGATCTTGCCTCTCTTTCAGCTTTCATTTTCAGCATTTTCATTTAAATCAACCGAACCAAATTATTTTTCTTCTCTTCTTGTGTCGGGTGTTTCATTTTTTTTAGGCAACATAATAGTCTTTTATATATGAATTAATTTATACCTGAGATTACTTAACCAGAAGTGCATGCAGTGCTCCAGGTGACTCTTGCAATGGAATAATCTTTAGGGTTTTTTTAGTTGGTTTTTTTTTTGGGTACTCTTTTCCTTTTCTTCATGCCTGTCCCCTCAAGTCGCAGCAGGGCACATGTTGCGGTTGCCTACTGTAAGCAGACAGGAATCAAGTTGACACCAGAAAGTTGTGATGAATTGCTAAATGAATGAGGTCATACTAGATGCTATTAAACCTCATCTCATTTCCTTTGAAAACACCACGTGCACTTTGTTATTCCTACACGGTAATTTAATTCTCTATTATGAGCTTTTGTTATCAGTAAGTTCTATTAGTCTCTTACTAATTTTTCTGAAGTCTTGAACAAAAAACCTTGTAAAAGGAGTTGAGGACAGTCCATGTGATACTCCGTGGATAAATGCCCTTTTACCCAGTTGCCTTTTAAGTGAAAGTCTTTGTTCCTACTATTTCTTTGTTGATTTCTAAATGTTGATTGTACTTTTTCAGCTTTGTTAAGTTTACCGAACTTTCCACCATAATTTACTCTTATCCTTTTTTCCCTTTCCTACAACATCTGGTTAATCTCGGGTATCAGTTGTGTTACTTTCTAATTTTCTAATAACTTTCACTTCTCAACTCATGCATGCCGAGACTGTAGCTGCTGGGACTTCTTTGGCAACAAATAAATTATGTGAGGTGTTATCATGAAGTCAGTGTGACTTCTGATATTGACAACCCCTCATAAATAAATGTGGGACTTGTAATTTCTGCATGCAGTTCTTTGGCTCTTCAAAAGTCATGATTTCAGATTCCTTGTAAAATCAAGCTCACAATCTTATTGGCTTTGTTTCTATTTTGAATGTGCTATTTCTGATTTCAATAGATAAAAGCAAACAAAAGCAGTGTTCATTCTGCCTCTGGTTGGATGATCTTTGTCTTCACTGCAGCCCTTAGCAACATGTCCTGGAGTCCTCAACATAGAAAGGACATGGAACTGTTGGAACAGGTCCAGCGCAGGCCCACCAAGATGATTAGAGGGATGGAGCACCNCAAAACAACGCTCCCAGAACTTGTTTCCATTCCATTTGTCCAGAGATGTGCTGAGGTGGATCTCACAAGCTGCATTTCATCTAGAAACCTGCGAGCCCTCAAAACGGGGCTTTCTTCAACATTTACTCATTTCTGTCTCTTGCAGGCTTTCGGCTTATCTCAATACCTTTTGATAAGGGTATTATTACTTCATGCAAGATTTGGAATTTTCTTTTGCATGTTTAAATATATGTGTACACAAATTTCACTACAGAATCCAAATCTAAAGTAAATCATATCTGTTGGTGAAGAAATCTACTAACTTACTACATCCAAGTATGTTTGCTTTCCAAAATAACAGGAAAATCAGTTTTTCTTAATTCCTAATATTAGTTACTGCTATTCATGATGGTTTGTGAGTTGAAAACTGCCAGCAAAGTGTTTTTAGTGAAGTTCGCACGTAGGCTGCCAACATTTTTACAATTAAAACTTCCTACCTGTAAAAAAGGTAGAATGCAAAACCTTGTGTTCTGTCACGTTGCTTGCTGTCCTTGTAGATGACTGGTTTTATCTTCATATTTCTAATAATTTTCAGGTTCTCAGAAGCCACAAAAGACAATGAGCACAAACACTCTCTTGCCAAGACACCGTCTCGAATGTCTCCATACCTGGGGGAGAGCTGCACGTCTGACACCCAGAAGAGCTGCAAACAAATAGATCCTAAAAACAGCAAGGGAAATGCCAGAAATACTGATCTGTCTGCACCAAAGGGTAAAGTGGATTGGAAATAGTTGGCTTTTTTATATATCAAGAGTTTGCCTTACTGAATTATATGGTAATTTTTTTTAAAAAAACAGTCATGACACTAGGGTATAATTTAACTCTCTAATTTGTGACCGATTCATTAGATACTACAGTAGTTTATTTGCTTCCTTTTGGTTTCCAGTTTTTTGACTAAAACAGTGAGGTGCTAGGACTTAAAGATATGATACCTGCCTACCTAGAGCAAAGCCCAGTATAGGATGTAGGGCATAGAAATTCTAGACCTTTAGGGACCGCCTGGCAAAAGGTTCATGTAACAGGTAGAGGGAGAATATACATACATTTTTCTGTGGTGAGAGGAGTTCCTGAGGCCTCCTCAGGTCTTGCACTCCTTGCGGGGTTGTCACGCACCAGGCTCCTCGCTGTCTTTTAGGACAACCTGTTATCACCGGACTTGGCAGCCCTGACTGACTCGAACTACAGCTCTGTAAGAAAAAGCAGGTGGCTTCTGAGCTGGGGCTGTTCAGCCTGGAGAAGAGAAGGCTCCGGGGAGACCTGATAGCAGCCTTCCAGTATCTGAAGGGAGCTCCAGGAGAGCTGGAGAGGGACTCTTTGTCAGGAAGTCTAGTGACAGGACGAGGGGGAATGGTTTTAAATGGGAAGAGGGGAGATTTAGATTAGATATTAGGAAGAAGTTCTTTCCTGTGAGGGTGGTGAGGCACTGGAACAGGTTGCCCAGGGAAGTTGTTGATGCCCCATCCCTGGAGGTGTTTAAGGCCAGGCTGGATGGGGCTTGGAGCAACCTGCTCTGGTGGGAGGTGTCCCTGCCCATGGCAGGGGGGTTGGAACTGGATGATCTTTAAGGTTCCTTCCAACTCTGACCATTCTAAGATTCTATGATCTCTGTGCCAGTACAGCTCTGCTGTCTAACAGTTGCTCCTCAAGCATCACAGGTACAGGGCAAGAACCCAGAGCTGCCTGCCTTGCAGTATGACAGTATTGATGGGTTTCAGGGGAAAAGTTCAGAAGCTAATGTGCTCTGGAAGAATGCTTCTTTCTTTAATGTGAAAATCCATGTGGTTCCACATAAACCCAGAGACTAGGAAACAATTTGCTCTGAAGGACTAAAAAAATACATGGAATTTATGCTGTTGCATAGCACACTATTGCTCTCTGAAAGCTCCCTTTTTCAAGTGAGCTGCACTTGTGCCATTTTTTCTTTAGAGGCAGCAGACAGTGGCGTTTAACAGCTCTTTGGTCTTGGTAGTTGTAGGTGGCTTTCGGGGGAACTTGATGCTCTTGCTCCTATAATGAAGCTGTCTTGATGCCTCTTGTAGTTGTCACCCCCTTCAAGTTTGCAGCTCGCTCTGCAGAACCTACAAGCGGGAAGAAGACGTTTGATCTCCAAGCAAGTCTCGCCAGGCCGCTTCCGTATCAGCCACACAAAGGTACCGTGATCCTGTGGTTTGTGTTGGCCATACACCTTAAAAATAAGGTGCTGATACAAACCATGACACAGCACTTTTTTTGGGTCTCTTCCTGTCCCTTTCCCTTCCTCTCTGGATTCCTACACAATCTGTGATCTGATCTTACATTTCTACATAATACACACTTTAAGATCCTCCCTACTGAAGAATGAGTCTTTATGACCAAAAGCCCACAAATATCCTTATATTCCACTGAATAGCTGTATGTACAGGGAATATGAGAGATTCCTTTACAAAATGAGACTTAATTTTTAATCTAGGTGTTTTTTTTTTAAAGAAACAAAACTTCACTAGTATGTGAGAAGTAGAACTTTGTGTGGTGAGTGTTACTTTCAATTACAGTCACCTGCTACTAGTCATAGAAAAAACTTGATTGGTGAAGCTGATAATACAGCTCAAGAGGCACGGCAGCTTCAAGTCAGCCAGCCAAAAAATGGGCTAGCTGGTGTGAAGTCACAATAACAAGTCAAGTGCTCAGTTACTAAACTTGTAATTCAACAGCCTCTCTTTTGCCCCCAAATTGCAGGACCACTAAAGCCTTGGGGAGGATCTAAAGAAAACAGTGTTGGTCACACCCCCTCTTCATACAGGAAAGATTACAAACAGCCACATCTCCAGACAAGGTTAGTGCGTTCACTTTTTATGAATAGTGGTATTTCAAATGAATGATCCATTTGTCTTTTTTGGATTTAA
The DNA here is from genome assembly GCA_013400375.1 of Thinocorus orbignyianus. Taxonomy (NCBI): domain Eukaryota; kingdom Metazoa; phylum Chordata; class Aves; order Ciconiiformes; family Thinocoridae; genus Thinocorus; species Thinocorus orbignyianus. The sequence continues at coordinate 297,307 of VXBW01006841.1, forward strand.
ATATGCAGTTCAGGAAAAAATCCTTGTGTTTCTACCTTTAATATAACTTGATATGGTCTCTCCTTTTCCCTTCAGGGAAGAAAGACGTGAGAAATTTGAGCAAGAGAGAAGAAAGAAAAGGGCTCAGGGTGTCGGAAAACGCAGAGGACTCTCTGGGGATTAGGAGGAAGAAGAAATATCGAAGAAATCGCTGTAAATACTGTTCCTGTCATGTAAATATTTCTGCTGCTTGTGTATGGTTCAGGTTGCCATTAGCTACTGGAGAATGAGACCTTATAATGCATCTGAGCGTGTTTTAGGGATCAACTTTTCCAACAAGATGGGAGCTACAAACTTTTAGCAGCTTAGAACTATCTCCAGTTGCCTCATTTATTTAACTCATTTAACTAAAAGATGTTAATGCAGAAAATGTTAAGTGGAAAAATAATAATAATAAAAAAAAAATGCTCAAGAAGGCACTTTGCAACTTAGGACGGGCTCCTCCACCTGAAAGCCTTTGTTACCCACCAGGATGCATATGCTGGAGCCCGAGCTTCCAAACAGCCCATTGCTGAGCTAGAGGAGCAGGAGCTGTCTGCTTGCCCTGGCTCCAGATCAATCCCTAAGGCCTGTAACGACTGTTAAAACAATTGTTCAGCATTATTAACTGCATGTCTATGAAGTAGTAGGGAATTTCCAAGAGAAGAAAACAAAATGCAAGCTTTCTGGAAAAATACAAGCTTACGGTGTAACATAATTGTGACTTTGTCATAAAATACCATATTTCAATGAAAAGTAGCTCTGCAGATTGCCAACTGGATGCTTTGAACAGTTAACGTTTTCTTTTGTGTGGTAAATAGTAGATGTTAACAAACTTCTGCTTTTCATCTCTATGATCCTTAGAAGAGGTTACAGTAGTGTTTAGGCACATTAAATACCTTCGATATAAATGTTGTTATTGTTGTTATTGTTAGTTTTAAAAAAAATTTAGAGGAAAGCTGTTTGGATTTACTATGAATGGAACTGGAAAGGTAATTCAGCAATTGTAACCTTGGCTAGAATTGTGAGCAAACAATTATTTCACTGCATTTAGTGTCCTATCAAATATGCTGAAATGTCAAGAACAAGCATTTTTTTTTTTATTTTTTTTGTTACAAACTTAATGGGAGGGAAATAAATATTTTGCATACACCTTGTTTATAACTGGCTGTATCACCTCGTGTACTGTGCACTAGTTCTTGTTAATGCTTTTATTTACCACTTGGTATCTTTTTGTCACAAATTTTCCTTACCCACTGGCCTGCCTCCCACTCTAAGCAAGCACATTTGTTCCATTATCTTTAGAAACAATAAATATCACCTCTCTTTTGCTCTTAATTCTGTGCAAGAGGAAAATGATAGTATAAGATGTTGCCTCAGCTTTTGCTCTATTGTGGCCTCCTCCATATAAAACATGGGGACATTTAATATTTGTAAAGTACACTCTACAAATTAAAAAAAAACCAAAAACTGAGGCCAGTGGAGGAGAGGTGAGTGCTTTGAATAGACTAAGTTTATGATGGTTAAAATGAAACTATTCAACACCTGCTCTTTAAAGTGTTTCTCAATTACCAAAACCCAGCCTTCTCAGAAAAAGGGAAGTATTGAGCTTCTGTGTCACCTGTTGAGGCTGTGACTCAGTATGATGCCTCTGAGTTAAGATAACAGCAGAAATCCTGGCCCTGGGATGGCACTAACAGAGCCAAGCTGTGCCTCCTCCAGGAGCACAACTCTCTCAGGGTCAGTGCCAGGGCTTCCCCCAGCCCACCCTGGGAACGCTGCTTCTCTTCAACAACCTGAGCTCCATAAAGCTCAAGGACAGGCTGTGGCTCTAAGGAAAAGCCCAGCCCAGCGCACGGCTACTGTTGCAATCTTGGCAGTAGCAGCTTTTTCTTTTTTTAGTTATTCAGAGGAGCCAAAGCTAAAGGTTGAAATACCTCTGCCTTTTCCACTCCTGGCACTGCTCTTTGTAAATTTCAGTGGCTGAGTCACACTTCAGCACCATTCCTCAGGACATTAATTCTCCTTGTACTTTTCCCCAGTTTAAAACTAGCAGATGCAAGTGTTTTAGGTAAATTCCAGATAATGTAGAAAATGAAGGTTGTACAAAAAAAAGAACTACACCAGGTTAATGAAATGCTTTTATTTCTGTAAAGGTCAGGACAAGCCAAAACTTACCCAGCCACCAGTTAATACTTTGGAAGAACGTATCATGGCTCTGCTCAGGCTACGTTCCAGTCCATATTTGTGTAGTCTCTCTCCAGGATCCTGTGTCTGGCACTTCAAAGATGCCAACGGCGTCCCTCTTGGGCAGATTGCTGCTGTGCACTTCTCTCTTTAATGTTTATATAGAATCTTCAAGTTGTTGAAGCCACGTGCTAACAAGTTCTTAGAAAAGTGAACAAAGCATCTGAAGAATCTCCTAAAAGACACCAGCCCAACTTAGGCTCGAGGGCTCTTTTCATACATTTCATAAGCAAACTCTTCTGTGTGAGCTCTGTCATTCAGCAGCCCAATAAAATCAATCTCCAGCTGGAACGGCCCATCTACTTTATCTCCAATGGTGAATCCAAGCGTACTAATCTGATTAAAGATAGAGACATTGGAACAATATTTATAATATTACAAGCAAACACAACTGCACCTCCCACTCCTGTATTTTACACGGCTACCTACTTTAAAAAGCAGTGTTTGGAGCACAGCATTACTTCTTGAGGCCTGAACCCTTCACTGCTACATTTCCAATACAGAGCCCAGTGGGAAATCATATTTCCCTCCCTGCCACGGCATTGAATCCTTTATCAGAATTGGCCTGAGCCTGAAGCAGCACAGCAACTTACCCTGCCGGGTTTGCATATGGCCAGTCTCATCAGGATTGGGAGTTACAAACACATTTGCAAAGTCTTATGATTCTTTCATGAGTGGGAAACAAACAATGAAATTAAGGGTGGAAGGAAACTCTCATTCCAGCTCAAGTCATACACCCAGTACCGGGTGGAAGTGCACCACAACAGACTTCTAAGAAGGCTTGAAACTTTGTTACTGAGCTTTGTATTAAGGCGCAGTTCTTAGCTGCTGTTTTCCAGTCAGAACAATGTTCTTATATTTAAGAACATTCCTCATTCCTTCCTGCTAATTTTCTCTCCCACCATTATTCCAATTTTTAAAAAAAAGTAGTCTTTATTCTAACTGTAATAAATTCCATAAAAATCTGTGTGGCTCAGGCACGTTTTCTTTTAGCCTGTGGCTGGCCTGAAAGCTATCACACGTTTCAGAGTCCAGCCCCAGCAGCCCCGAAATGAGTCAGGCACCTGTTACGCTCCAGCTGCCCCTAAGCTTGGCTCCAAGTGTGGTTCTGAGTTGTGCCCATGATTTTAAGGACTGCTCTACGTGCAGGAAAACGATGCCCAGGATCAAGTTGAATAATTGTAGGCTGAGGCTAAGTATGTATTGCAAACGTGAGCTAAATAAATAACAGAACAAAGCTATAGAAATCAAATGCATTGACGTTCCTCTCGGGTCATTCTAACGTTTTTAATGCTGTCTCTTCCCCAGAAGCAAGATCTACTATCAGCCCCTTGGCTTGTGGAGCCTGGAGTGTCTATAAAACTCCATCTTTCTGGTCAGAATGGTAATAGAAGAGCATGGGAGCCACCTAAACTCTCTGCTCTGAAGAACCTATTCCCCTGCAAGTCCCAGATACACCGGCTATTGCCTGCTTTTATACACCTGTTTAACAGTGCCTTTCCTGGCTCCTGGAAAACATGTATCAGTCCCATGAGGGATCAAGATATTTATCAAGATTTCTTTAATTGCCTTCACACTGCTTCCCTTATTTTTAGGTTTCTTTAAAATAAATTCATAAAATCATCCTTTATATTACATGCAAGTGCATCATTTTTCCTGTGAAGTATTAAGCATAAGACAACAAGGAATGAAAAACTAAGCAGAGGACGCTTAGATCAAGTAATGGTTTGTCTCTTTAACTCCTGGTAAGTATTTTTAAACACCCCATATACAACTTTATATTTTCATTTACCATCTCGAGTAACTATATTTCAAATTCTGATAAATTCTTCAGTGTCTGTATTTGAACACAGACCTTGTGTAACAGCTCTCTTTCATAAAGCATATTGTTTCTTACAGCTGATCCACCTTTTCCATATGACTCAAACTTGCTTTCCACAGCCTCAACTACTTTTAAAACCTGTCTTTTAAAAGTACTTCTAAAATCTTTAAAAATAGATTTCATGCTGCTAATTACTGAATTGCCTTCAAATTGTTCCTTTTTTTATTTTATTTATTCAATAATGTAATTAGGAACTGAATGCAACATTCCATGTGAATAACAGTGACTGAAGTAATGGACCTTTTCTCTTCTCCCTAAATACATTTCTGACATTGTTTATTCTCTTTTCAGCAGTCACTGGGTAATAAGCTGCCCTTGGTTACATACGGGAGGGTCAATGAAATTTAAAAGAAAAAAAGATATAGAAACATTTTTTTCCAGTATGTCTCCTCCTGTGAATCAGTGAATTATTCTGTAGAAATAACATAAAAAATACTCAACACATTTCCTTAATACTTAGACTAGAAATTCTGAAAAAAAAACAAAATAGAGCCTATAAATCCACCCGTTTAGTGCTCATCATCAAGGTCACTGATATGGTATATCCTCAAATAAAATCTCACAGTATGATATCCATTAAAATCTTCTGTCAGAAAGGGAAGTTTGTGATACTTTTATCATTTTTGGCAGTGCTGTGCAAGCTGGCACTTTAGATTTTAGTCACTTTGATCATTACTCAAAACAAAACAAAAAATCCTGGCTTGTTTTTTTTCTTTGAAAAGCCAATTAAGCTGTGAATTGTTTCTTGCCTATATAGATCTATTAAAAATATTATTTTTGGAGCTACTTTGAAGTAAACTGACACTGCTATCACAAAGTAGGATAATTTAAATGCAGAGGCAGGTACACAAGAATAAGTATCTTATAACAAGATGAGGCCTTCAATTCCAAATTCACAAAGGATTCATTAAAGGATTTGTAAATTATCTATATAATGACAATATAATCTTAAAGGAAATTTCAGACAGATAAAGCCTACAGAAAACTTGCCTTGTCTAACCAGATAGGATGCTGGTTATCCTGGACTCTTCCCCGACTGGTCAGGAAGAATTTGGAAAACGGAATCTGAAAGAAATAGAATAGACTTCGGTGCCACTAATACATAAAATAAAAACTTAAGGGAAGAAAAAAAAAAAAGGAGAAAAAAGCTTGCCTTAGTAAATGAAATAACACCCTACTGTATCTGGTACCAGCATTACTTGGATGCTTAGAACTGGCACAGAAAAATGGGCCACGTTAACCACCCCCAGCCAGCTCCAGCCCCACACTGCTCTGTGGCAGCTGTTTGTAGCTGCTGCGCAGGATTGTGACCCTGCTGGGGCCCAGCAAGGGGCTGTGGCACAGCAGGGGGCTGTTTACACTGACACCATCTCCTTCCAATAACATCAACATAAAACGGGAATGAACGAGAACTCCAGCAGGCGTGTATGCTGGCGGCTTGTCTGTGCCCAAATTGTGTATTTCACAAATTTCATACTGAGACATCAATATTCTAGCAAAGCAGTTCAGAAAACCGTGAAAGATAACTTTGAATGCAGTGGGAGCAAGAACGAGGAGGAGCTGTGATAAGAGATGGGAAACAGGAGAGCTGGCTGGTGCAGGCGAGAGGAAAACACACCAGGCAGCAACAATGCACTGATTTTCATCCTCCTCTTCTATGGGACACTGGGCTCTTCTCACAAGACAGGACAACAGTATTATAAAGCTCTGAATGTCAATTCATAAGCACGTGCAAACCTCTTTAAGGTTGTCATCAGCAAATTACAAAAGTTCCCCAAGTTTCATCAGAAAAGAGCTGAAATTCCCACTTCTTACAAAGTGTTAGTTTGAAAGACACGTTCATTCACCTTGATTTCCTCCCAGTACGGGCCTCCTCGGGTGAACATGAAGTAGTTGTAGAGATCATCCTTTTGATGAGAGAAGTAGGGGTCTGTATAAATGTTTACCATCCAAGGTCTGCCATCGCCACGGACACGTAAATACAGACTGTTGAAGTTTGACCAGTCATAATACTTCTTCCTAGCAAAAGATCCCTACAAATTATTAACAAATATAATTATTCCTCTTTAACAAAGCGAATGTTCCATGACGAAGAATACAGTACTACTGCTTTGATCACTGCCCTCATCCTTATGTCAAATAGTATCTACTGCAATACAGTGAAAATCAGGTTCCTCTTTCATCACACCAGCTTCTGATCCCCCTGAATCTCCTTCAGCACTCTATTAGAGTGCACAGAATGCAGCATCACCACTCAAAGGACTCATGTTTTAATTAAAAACCACAATCGCGTTACTCTCCGAAATCAGACCTCCTTCCGACGACCCAGCTCTCCACCAGGTGAGTACACAAACACTACAGTGATGGATCAGCAGTTACATAGTTCATTAAGTTTAATGTAGTTCATTAAGTCTAATATTCCGCGGTCAGTTCTAGATTACAAGAGGTGATTACAGGAAATTGAAGAATTGGGATAATTTATCCCTTGTGACAACTTCCCTCATTCAAGACTGACATAAGCACTGGAAGCATTTAGTTTTCCAACACTTTTTGTCATTAACTGTGCAATAATGACATGGATGGCAAACACGTGTAATCCTCAACCCCATTTCCCCCCCACCACGATCTTGAAAGTTTTGGTGTTATGATTTGCACACAGGAGTGTTCAGAGAGTTGCACTGAGGTCTCCTGGAGTGGTAAGGGGGCGGGGGTCAGAGCTATACTTGTCCAGAATTGCTTAAATCAAATCAAAATTAGCAGCAAGAATTCACAGGTTTCCCCTTTATCTTACAGCACCACCACAGTTATCTATCAACCAACTTTCTAATAACTTGATCTTACAGGTAATAGGATGAGTAGATCATCAATATATTAATACAAGGGATGTGGCTACTTTTTTTTATGGTTTTGCCACTTTTAAGCTTTTTTACTTAAAGAGCCTTTGTATTTATGTTTTCACCCTCTGCTTTCAAAAAGATTTGTCTCGCTTTTTCTGATGTACAGAATGAGTCAGACCTTTAAAAAGTACATTTCAAAGCATTGTTTTCAGTTCCTGTGAGGAAAAAAAAATTAGTTCATTCACCTAAACCAAGTTGGATGAATAGGACAAGTTAAAACCCAGAAAAATTTGCCCTTATGGTATGTTCAATTAACTTCAAATTTAGAGAGACATCTATTTTGATCATACCAATTTTGGATACAAACATTCATGATTCTATGATTACAGATCCTTCATTTGCAAGAAGGCCACAAATAAGGCTCTTAATGAGTGGATGCCCTACTGCAATAACTAAATGATCAAAATGCATTAACCCCTTTCTAAGAAAGACAAACAAAATCCAATACAAAGTTTAAATTCCTTCCAGGTCAAAGGAGCAGCAACTACATCCCTGAAGAATTATCTGATATTCCTGAAAGTGATCAGTTTCAGCTGCGGGAAACAACAGTCCACTTGTCATCTGTCACTGGGGTGACACAAAAATGCTCTCAGATTAAATAACAGAAGATACGCAGACAGGGAGCTGTACTTACCACTGCTGGCTTAGCTCTCATGCTGCAATATCCGCTGTATTTTGTCTCCCCATCACGAGGCACTTCCGTATTGAGGGTTCCATACAGCAGAGCACCCTGGTTATTCTTACCCATTTTGAGGTAAACTTCACTTTTCCCTCCAATCTCTACATCAGAGGAAACAACCCATTTATTTAAATCTTCTTGGCTCCGAAACTCCCACAACACCCTTGTCTGTTCCAACAGGTACTGACGCAACGAACGGCCTCCAGGTCCTGTCAAGTAATCTTTGGTCTCCTCCTTCAGCATGCTGAGCTGAGTCTTTAAGACATCCATACTCTTCTTAAAACTCAAATCAGTATTTTGCCAAGAGGGTTTCTTCTCGGGCTGTGACCCTGGCCTCCTGTAGCTGCTATACAATTTTGACACGGAATCACTGAACAGAAGTCCAAGTAAGGGGTGCAAAACTTTGTGCCTGCAGCAGCTACCATGCAAGTAAGAGCTGTTCAGCAAAGCTGTAGTCAGAGCCATGATGGTGAACTTGAAGAATTCAACTCTAGTATGGCAATTAACAGGCTTGAAATTAATTTAACAACAAAACTAGTACCCAGAGCTATCTTGCTTTAGTTGCCGTAGTTCATCTCCACCTTCAATGAAAAAGAGAAAAGATTAAAAAAATTACACATAGGATGCTTATAAAACTGTTTACTTTTTAAAACAGGTATTAAGTGGAAATCCAAGCCACTGGAAAAAGGAATAAAAAATGACATCAAGTATTACACTTCCTTAGAATTCTAGTTTACTAAATGATTTCCACCCTACCCTTCTTGTCCCCCTGCCCCCATGATGTGAAATGCCTGCGCAAATAAGAAAAACTAAGTAAAATACTTCAAATAAAACTGAAAATAGAAGAAAGCAATTGCTGTTCATCCCTTTCACTGTAAGTAAGCTTAGCTATTATGAGCTTAGGTATATTTATAAAGCTCTGGGGAAAAAAATCTACTCTTTTCTTCTCCCTGTATCACTGCTGGTAGGAAGAGCTTCACCACATTGCTGTTCTCTTATTCATAAGAGACAACCTTGAGGTACGATGTTCTGTGCAGAGGCTATTATCTTGACTCATAAGATTAGACAGATTAATTTTGGGGTTTGGGTGGGGCTTTTTTTTGGCCACAGAATAAATCTGAAAATTATGTAAAGTTGGTTCATCTTCTCTGAACTCCTAAGAATGGAGTCAGTCAAAACAAATTATGAAAGTGCCATTCTGGACCATTAGTTTATTCAATTCCTCTACGAATTTTTAAATGTAAAACTGCTTTTCCCCTTTCACCCATAGAATCTCCTGATTTTTGAAGCCCCGCATGATTCTCAGTTACAAACTCCCATGGAGCATCAGTGAGATAGAGAGAAAGGAAGGCATTTAAAATATGGAAAACATGGAAAAGGAAAGGACTATCTTCTGCAATATGAGCTGACACACAGAAGCTTGCTTCACATAGAATAACATCTTTTGGGAAACAAGTCCACTTCACTAAACAGCTGTAGTGAAAGCACTTGCTGGCCGTTTTATTGTGGTCTGTCACCCATAGGCAATACATCCGAGCAGGCAGTAACATGTCATAGATCAGACGACGCTGCAAAAGTGGAGAGCCCCGCTCTCTTCTCCTTACGCCACTTATCCTCCTTTACTCGTGGTAAAATTCACTGCTACCGTTCTCATATTTGGATTAAGCTACACGCAGTGGCCTAAAAAGAAGTGGAAGGAATTTACATTTTCGCTATCACAGGGTCAGCAAGACAGGAGACAAGTTCCTCAGAAAGAGACCCCATGCAGAGGGCATCTGCGTCCCTCGGGAGGGAGGTGAAGCATACCCCAGGCAAGCACTGAGGGACCGCAGAGCGCAGCTGGCTGGAGTCGATGGCCTTAAAGGTTCCCTCCAACCTCGATGATTCTGTGGTTTCTGGACCCTCCCAGCAAACCAGAGCAGAAAGGAGAGGCAGGGCCCAAGCTGAACCCCTCACCCTTCCCTCCTCCCAATACCACGAAGGAGAACTCAACCAATTTTATTTTTGCCCGGATTTTGTCCCCTGCGCCGGGGTTTCACCAGCGCGCCGGTGCCTGTTCGCCGCCCCAGCAGTT